>CAJDSM010002526.1:0-22506 GCA_903981925.1 Ostrea lurida
CGCGCAAAATCCCCCATGGAGATTTCCAAAAGTTGGCATGTATGCGTTACACGATACAGTTGTCCATACTGATGCTCTGTGCACAATATCAGGAAGCTGGCTTATGTGGTTTCAGAGAAAAATGTGACAGAAAATTTTGTGACGCCGACGATGCAAGACGACTAAAAGTGACCCTATATGTCGCCTCCGCTAACGCAGGCAAGCTGGCCTGTGTGGTTCCTGAGAAAAATGTGACAGAAATTTGTCCATGTTAAAAATATTCTAAGTCGCGTCAAACAGGAAGTTGACATGCGGCAGATTGGAAACTGCGTTACACAATACAGTTGTCCATACTGATGCTCTGTGCCAAATATCAGGAAGCTGGTTATGCGATTTCTGAGAAAATTGTGACAGAAAATTTTGTGACGTCGATGACTAAAGTGATCCTATATGTCGCCTCACTAACGGAGGCGGCGACACAAAAATTCAGAATGACTGTCTAGAGATGACTACACCAGAGTTTTACAGAGTTAAGACATTAGAGATATTTCAATATGTTTACTTGCATTCATGAAAATAAAAATCCCTCATGAAAATAGATTCATGAAATTTTCCTGCTTCACAGTGTGCTATTCAGCTGTGCATCATTGGTTAATTTACTACAGAATATAATTTTCTTTTGGTAAACTGTTAGTATGAATTTAGTTCCTACAACACTGACATAATTCCAGTTTGTATACTAGCTCTTTGCCTCGCTATATCATTATATTATTTTTTTTTTATACATGCAGTGCAGCTGACTTAAATGCCAAGATTATGATTGACAGAATAGTATTTTCTATCTCTAAGGTTTAATTACATCAACAACGTACCTCCAACGTACTGGTCCCATTACAGTAACTCTGCGACATTTTGTACAGGACTTGTAATGTCTCTCCGGTAGTTGTATTTAAGGGAATGGTGAATATTGTAGATTGCCCTGGTTCACCCTGACTGGCATTAGCTGCCATTATTGCACCTGTGTAAGATAATTGTTGGGATTTAGTGAAAGCAATCAAGGAACACAGATTAAGAAAACATACCAATTCAGAAATTTTTGCATTAATTGGTTCAAACTGCTAAATTGTTTTTGATTTATTTTTTGCAAATCCATGTCGCTGCTATTAAACACAAAGGATTATAAAGCACTTTTCATGTCATCAGAAATCTATATACAAAATATAGATCGCAGACAGGTCTTGCATGGATGTACCACGAATCAAGTGGAATTGTAGGACAAATTTCCCCTCTACTAGTATTGGTCGTGCAACTGGATTTGGCACCCGACGTTTGGTAGTTCCATCTCTTGTACAACCTCACGATCAGTAGTGCGACTATTTAAGACCTTACCAGACTGGTTGCACGACCTTTCTATGGTTAGTGTCATCAATCAAGCTTGCTGTCTAGAAATTCAAGAGTGACTTCTGGAGTTTTTATTATTTTCTTCTATGACAAGGCTAGGAATTGTGTTGATTTGACTATACAGATACAGCAACAACACTGGGTGCTGTTGTTGCAGCTTTAATTCTCCGACGATGAAATCAGCATCAACAAAGAAAACGACAACAGTATTTTTATTCGTCCCTGGATCGAAAGAACATTCTTTTGGATATCTCAAACAGCCAGATATCTCGAAGTTTTATCGAAGCCCCTTGGACTTCGAGATACAGGTATTTTACTGTACTGTTTAACATTTACTTCACTTTTCATGCACATCAATTTTTTGGGCAAAACATTCATTTTTAATAAAATTACTACACTGTAAAAGCACAAATATTTGTCATGGATTAAATTTCGTTAATTTCGTTGGTTGCATAAATCAACGAAATTAAATCCATGACAAATTTTTAACCCAACTGTTTATAAATACAGAGCGGTCTGAAATGACGCAATTAAAGCTGTACGAAATTTTTTTGGGAATCAAAACAACGAAATTTTATCCCGATGAATATTTGTGCTTCTACAGTATTATACTTGGTTACCTGTGGGATACAGCCTGTCTCTCAGTTTAACAATCTTTGTAGAAACAACTGAATTTGTGCCTGTAAAAAAAGGAACAAAGTTTAAGTCTATAGTGATAGAAAATATCTTAGTCAAATTAATGATTAATAGAAATGCATAACAATTTCAGTTTTGTTTAAAATTTTTGTCATTTATACATTATGAACAAATTCACAAAGTTAAACCTCCAAGATGTGAAAGTGATCTTTTATTGAAGACACCACCTCTGATAACTGAAAGGGCCCCTATTCATTTCTAGCATAAGCATTCCTTACCATTTTAAAACTAGAACTGTCCTATCGGGCTATACCCCGCGGGCAAACTACATAAATGACACAACAGATTTTCTCAGACTAAACAGAAGTTGTCTAATCAATGGGTAATATAGCATATTATTGTTTAGGAGGAGTTTCGGACAATGCATTGAAGCAGGTGTTGGAAAAAAAAAAATTCTTAATCCAAACGTTTATATCATGTATATAAATTGTCAGAGATAAAATTCCTGACAATATGCACATCTCCAATATGTAATCAACACTCCACAAAGTTTCATAAAAATCCTGCATATCGTTTAGGAGTAGTTGCGGACAACGCATTGATGCATACATTGGTGAAAAATGCCTATTAAGTCCAAATGTTCATATCTTGTATATAAATTGGCCAAAATAAAATTCCTGACAATATGCACATCTCCATTATGTAATCAACACTCCACAAAGTTTCATTAAAATCCTGCAAGTTGTTTAGGAGGAGTTGTGGACAACGCACTGATGCATACATTGGTGAAAAATGCCTAAGTTCAAACGTTCATATCAGGCAGACCAAAACATGCCTGTGAATCTTTGACTCTGAGGGTATAAAAAAAATATTAAATCTTATTACATTATGCATTTCTTGGAATTTTGAGGAATACATATCATATTTTTATTTACCTCTTACTATTCGAAAGATTTGCCTTATATTAGAATTTTCTGAATTAGTATGTCAAAAGTCGTTATAAGGTCACCAGGTCAAAGATTTTTGGTACCAGTGGAAAGGTCCTGACAAAAGAAATACATAGGTCTAATTCTATGATGTAAAACATATGCCCCAAGTTAAAGCTTTTTGCCCGACAGACAGACCAAAAACTAGATGTCCGTGAATCTTTGATTCTGGGGGCATAAAAATATTTATACATCCTATTACATTATGTATTTTTTGAATTTTGAGGAATACATATCCTATCTTCAGGAAGCTGGTTCCATTTATAACACACCTGAACACGATACTCCTGCATCTTCACTGTGGCTACAGTCGTGATTTCCCCATCCCCTGTGTGAACACATCGAGATGTCCGTCTCTGTACCGACACAATTCACGTCATCCAGCCAAATCTGCCCGGTTCCTTGTCCAAAATACGCATACGTATAGGCCACGGCATTTTCTCTGAAAATTATAAACCAACAACCCAAGAATATCAATGTGAAAATTAAACATGCAAACATAAAGGTGTTGTACACAGTGCTTTTGAAATTTCCCCTTGGTTACAAACCTTGAATAACCCAACATCACACAGATAACTCCGGCGTCCACGCTGCCCCAACCATCATCACATATTGTACCCCACACTCCAGAACGGTATATTTCCACTCGTCCTCTATTTGCTGATGTCCCTCCTACCAGTCGGACATTATTGCTATTCGAACCTAAAATACAGTCATGTTCTTATATCCAAATACAGTCAAATTCTTATATCCAAATACAGTCAAGTTCTTATATCCAAATACAGTCAAGTTCTTATATCCAAATACAGTCAAGTTCTTATATCCAAATACAGTCAAGTTCTTATATCCAAATACAGTCAAGTTTTTATATCCAAATAGTCAAATTCTTATATCCAGATACAGTCAAATTCTTATATCCAGATACAGTTAAGTTCTTATATCCAAATACAGTCAAGTTCTTATATCCAAATACAGTCAAGTTCTTATATCCAGATAAAGTCAAGTTCTTATATCCAGATACAGTCAAGTTCTTATATCCAGATAATGATTTCTTACTCTGACTAAGCCAAGCATACCAGTTTCTGTTATTGAATAAAAATAAATCATTTTTGACCAAAAAGATTATAATTACGTATATCTATGGAGAATGATTTAATAAGCGTAACATCTATATATTCATAAATTTTCAATCACTGAAATGAAGCGTTACACATATCTTTCCTTTCAAATAATTTATCACCTGATACTGGAATAGTTCCATTCCATTTGGAGAGTTTCCACCGATAAGATGAAGGTGTTTTTATTTTGGAGCATTCTACATCAAAGGGGCAGACCCATGGATCATCAAACGTACAGGACACATCTGGGAAACCTACATCGATAATCAGATATGAAGTAAACAGGGCAGATAGTGTGAAACCATAATATCTAAAAAAAAGTATATGTTGTTACAACTGTCAACACATTGTTGAGGGTGAAAAACATAGCTATTTGAATATTAACCCCCCCCCCCTACCCCAACCAAAGATGTGTTTGTGAAACACTGATGCCTTCAGATTCTACATGCTAGTGGAAGGGGCTTGTCAAAAGGATTATGCATGAATTGAAAGGCTTATCACTTACCATTTAAAAGTTATGGCCAATGTTTAAACTTCTTGAAAAGGTCAGAGTACAAGCCAGGTCAAAGTCAGGAACTTTGGCACTAGTGGAAAGGGCTTGTCATAAGGAAATCCCCATGTGAAATCTCCATCACTTGCCACTCAAAAGTTAAGGCCAATGTTGAAATTTTTAAAAAGTAGGTCGAAGTTCAAGAGATTCAAAATTTTTGTACAAATTAAAATGGCTTGTCATAAGAACTACACACGTGAAATACGAAAGCCTCATCACTTACCATTCAAAAGTTATGGCCAAAGTTAAAGTTTTTAAAAAGTAGGTCAAAGTTCAAGGTCAAGGAGTTTGGTACCAGTAGAAAGGGCTTCCCATAAGGGATACATATGTGAAATATGAAAGCCAGCTCACTTACCATTCAACAGTTATGGCCAAAGTTAAAGTTTTTCCTGTGGACAAACGAACAGCTAGACAGACGGACAGGCGTGAAAATATATATGCCTCTGATTCTGGGGGCATAAAACACACACACACACAAAACACCACACACAAATGAAAGAAAATTCACATTCATTACAAAAAAAAATCACTATGATTTACATTACCCGGTGAAGTAAAATATTTTGTATTGCTTGCTTTAAATTTGAATTTGTTATAGGTTTCTGGTGGACAACCTTGGATTATTTTTAGTTTACACTCAGTGTAAACTATTTTCAGGCATGCTTTCTCTACCTCTCTTATTAATTTCTGCAAAGAAATTCAACTAGAAATTTTGATAATTTTGAATTTTTTCAAAGCTCCCAAATTCATGCACTAATCTGAGGTTAAAATGTGAGAAAAATAATCCTTCATTATTTAGGCTAGGGAAATTCTACCTCTGGGACAAGATTATAGCTGTCTAGGACTCAGCAAAGCCTCATTATAGGTTGCAAATCTTGCCCCCTCCGTGGAATTTCCCTATCCCACGCTTGTACTAATGAAGGATTCTATTGACCTTTGACTTGGAAATTGATCAACAATCATGGAATAATAATGAGGGTACAAATTTTCAGGAAAATCAATGCACTATATAAAGTCAGTTGTCAAAACCAGTGTTATCTGTTTTATACAAACCTTTACAAGGTCGATCTGATATTGTGACGTTGTCCAAGGATAAAACTGAGCTAGAGTAAGAGATAGTCGACAAATAAAGGCCCTCAAAAACAACTCTTGTGGGTTTCTCCGAGGGAAGATTTACACATCTTGTAAGCCATGTATTTGGTATAGAGCCTGTTTAAAGAAACACATACTAATTAGTAATTAACATGTATGAAATGAGTTTGAATTGTACAGACAGAGTTGCTTCATTGGTATATGTGATTTTTATTAATTCACAATCTGATTAAAATCAGCTAGCGTAGATATCTAAGTGAGCAGATCTAATCAGGATCTAAGGAATGAATCTGATTTTTTTTTTCATTGGACGGAGTATACCACGAAAAAAAGAAGCCAATGAACTGCATCATTGCGTGTTACTAAGCGCATGATGCAAAGTTTCAAAATACAAAGATTCTCTTGATACTATAAAGTTAATTCTGTGAATATTTTGACCGCATTTTAATTGAAAATTTTCCGAGTCAATTTGGTATATACACCCTCCCCATGTTGCAGTGGCGGATCCAGAAATTTCAGAGAGGGGGGGAGGGGGCAGGGGGCACCAGCGCTAGATCTGCCTTTGTATTGGATTATTTAAATGAATTAAGAAAACAGTTCTTTGGCTGATAATACAACACCCAACACACACCCCAAAAAACCTTGAAATTTGAGGAAACATCATTTATAGGCCTCATTGTTATTTATGAAAAGTCAACTTATGCAAGGTACATCTGATAAACATCACTCATTAATCAAGTACGGATTACAGTGGAAGAGATTTGTTTAGTCTGGCGAACTTTTTGGAAAGCTGTTACTTGTAAACATATTATTATGTCAGAGCTCGGAACCATCGTCGTTGAGTTTGCAAATATTGCAGTCGTTCTGATCGAGGTAGTGTGTCTTCATTAATCATTATTTGTTTTCCCTCAATAAATTTTTATAGATCGATATAAATGTAAAAGATTTTTTCAGGATTAACAATCTATAGATAAATCTCTAAGTACAAAGCATCCAAAGGAATCTCTGACCATTTCAATAGAAAGTAGTTCCGGAATTTTTTTCCAATGGATATGATATACCACTAATTTTTCAACTAATGAAAAAGCGTGTAATGTAAAATTAAATGATTAATTCATGACTTCACTGAATTAGCTATCCACTCTATAATGCTGCATTTAACGGAATTGTAGCTTATCCAATGGTAAACTTTTGCAGAAAACAAAACCCAAATAAAAAATCCCAAAATTGAAGACTTTCATCAAGTTTTGTTTCACATGAATTTCTTTTCTTACCTGAGAAGTCTGTCGCCTGACTTGTGCTGTCCGTTACCACGTGGAGTTTTAAGGCACCCAAATTCTCCATTAAGACAGAATACAGGAAGTTAACACTCCCAGATCGTGGACTGGTGAATTCAGGAGAAGTAACATTGGAGGAACCATAATGAAGATTAAGTTTCGAGGAGGCTGTTCAAACAATTCAAAGAGTAAAACTACAATGAAGGAATCTTTATTTTTAAAATAAAATTTAAGGCCAGTAAAGTCTAACTAGCCTTACTTTCATATGTTGAAATGTTTCCAAAAGCTCTGCTATTTTCATCTTACCAAGAAAATTAAGGTTTAATACAAATCAGTCAATTTTTAAAGGGAAAAATTGAAGACCATCATCTTACAAATCTTCCAACTTCCTATATCATAGCCACAGTGATTCCAGGTCTCATCAAACGAACAAGTGGGGTTACTATCATCTGAAAACAATTGAGAAAATAAATGTACATCTGTGTTTATAAGCTGTCTACAGCAAAGACTAGTATACAGTCAGCACTTGTTACAGCAGCATTCGTATTGATGTTTGATGTGAATATTTACGGAGATTGCTATTGCATATTGTGCTGATGATTAAACCCCAAAAAAAAATAACTCGTACCAGTAAAATAGGCATTTCGTTATAACGGCAGATTTGTTATAACAGCAAAATGATCAGAAACGAAAGTGGCCGTTGTAACATGAGCTGACTGTATAATGTATGTGTTCTTGTAGCATATTCAAAATTGAGCTCTATTCTGGATTTTAGGTTATTTAGTAAATTTAAACAATAATTTATTGTGCCTTAGGTGTTGAGCTGTATAAATAATACAGCACAATGAATTTTAATTAGTCTTGAACATAAAATGGCAAACATACATATGTGCTAAAGTGCAACTTACTTTCCAGAATTTGGGTATGCATTGGCCTTTGGTTTAAACAAACATGATTATTATGTATCAAAGAAGCTTTCAAACAAGCTGCAACTATTTTAGAGATCTCATAGTTTGTAAACCTCATATCCATGTGCATTCCATTATTATAAAAAAAATTATTATAAAAATCCTGCAAGTTGTTTAGGAGGAGATGTGGACAACGCATTGATGGATACATTGGTGAAAAAATCAGAAGCCATCAGAGATCTGCTATCAGCGCAGTGTGTTGATAATGGTAAACCATTTCTCGTAGAGTTTTCTATTCAGGTAAGCCATGAGCGGCTTGGGCATATTTATATAAACAACTAAAGTTCAAAATGTCTTAACAGAATATTAACGAGTAAAAAATATCAATGCAACACTAAACTTAGTTGTAAGTCTTCCAGGGAAGACATGTGTCACCTGCCTACTTCTAATTTCATTTGAAAAATTACTTCATCATTTAAAGTATCATCATGGCAAAAAAGTATATAATTATGTTTTTTGTCAGAATTCAGTCCGTTCAAGTTACCAGAAGACAATGCAATAGTCCTTACATGAGAATGTAGATGAAAGATGAGATATTGTTATGACCATTTGCCGAGTTATCTGAGTCTTAATCATAAAGACAAATTTGTTTATGTAAAAAAAATTAAAGTTGGTCAAACAGGAAGTTGACATGTGGCAGATTGGACAACTGCGTTACACGATACAGTTGTCCATACGATGCTCTGTGCCAAATATCAGAAGTTGGCCTGTGTGGTTGCCTAGAAATGTGCAAGAAATTTAACCATGTGAAAAATATTCTAAGTTGCATCAACAGGAAGTTGACATGCGGCAATCGGAAACTGCGTTACACGATACAGTTGTCCATCTGATGCTCTGTGCCAAATATCAGGAAGTTGCCTGTGTGGTTCCTGAGAAAAATGTGACAGAAATTGGTCTATGTTAAAAAATATTCAAAGTTGCGTCAAACAGGAAGTTGACATGCGGCAGATTGGAAACTGCGTTACACGATACAGTTGTCCATACTGATGCTCTGTGCAATATCAGGAAGCTGGCCTGTGTGGTTCTTGAGAAAAATGTGACAGAAATTTGTCCATGTTGAAAATATTCAAAGTTGCGGTCAAACAGGAAGTGGACATGCGGCAGATTGGAAACTGCGTTACACGATACAGTTGTCCATACTGATGCTCTGTGCCAAATATCAGGAAGCTGCCCTATGTGGTTCTTGAGAAAAATGTGACAGAAATTTGTCCATGTTGAAAATATTCAAAGTTGCGTCAAACAGAAGTTGACATGTGGCAGATTGGAAACTGCTTTACACGATACAGTTGTCCATACTGATGCTCTGTGCCAAATATCAGGAAGTTGGCCTGTGTGGTTCCTGAGAAAAAATGTGACAGAAATTTGTCCATAGTTGAAAATATTCAAAGTTGCGTCAAACAGGAAGTTGACCATGTGGCAGATTGGAAACTGCGTTACACGATACAGTTGTCCATACTGATGCCTGTGCCAAATATCAGGAGCTGGCCCTATGTGGTTTCTGAGAAAAATGAGACAAAAATTTTGTGACGCCGACGACGCCAGACGACTAAAGTGATCCCTATATGTCGCCTCCGCAACGCAGGCAGGCGACACAATCATCTGTACAGGTGAGCCATTAGGGCCTGCAGGCCTTATGATACGATTTGATAGACCTAGCAAAATTAAAGAACTTTTGTTATACATGTCTTAACAAAATGTTTTCATTAAAGAGTTATGAATAGTAACATTAAATTTCCGTACAGGTGACCATGAGGCCCACAGGCTTATATCTTGATACAGTTTAGATAGATGTAGTAAAACTAAACAACTTTTTTTATACATGTCTTAAACAAAATGTTTTCGAGTAAAGAGTTTTGAATAGCGACATTAAATTGTCATACACAGGTGAGCCATAAGGCCTGGGACAGATTTTTCCGAAAATCAATAGGGTTCTCACTCACTTGATGAGTAACAATATCCCAAGCTTCGATGAATCAGATGTAAACTTTTGGAGTTATTGCTCGGAAACCTCATTTTCTAAAAACATTTCAAAGTTATTTGGTCACTATGACCTTGACCTTTGACGGATTTTTTTGAAATCGATAGGGTTCCAACTCATTTGATATTCAACAAGATTCCCAAGTTTCATTTTGAATCAGAAGTAAAGTTTTAGAGTTACGTCCGGAAACCATGATTTCAGATTTTTTTCTTAAGTTTTTTGGTGCACCTTGACCGATTTTCCGAAAATCAAAGGGTTCTCTCTCACATGATTATGCAACAATATCCTAAAGTTTGAATTCAATCAGATGTAAACTTTTGAAGTTAACGTCCGGAAACCTCATATTTTCAGATTTTGTGGTGAAGTTTTTCGGTCACTGTGACTTGACCTTAGGACGGATTTGTCCGAAAAATCAATTAGGGTTTCTCCTCTCATATGATATGCCAACAACATCCCAAAGTTTGAATCTCTATTCATACTCGACGTGTCTAGAATAACTTTTGCAAGCTTAGACGTCCCGGAAACTCATATTTCAGATTTTGGTGAAGTTTTCGGGTCACTGTGATCTTGGACGGATTGTCCGAAGAATCAATAGGGTTCGTCTCTGTCGTAGATATGTATACAATATCTCCAAACTTTTTGAGTTATCGTTCCGGAAACCTAATTGTTGACGCCCCTTGTCTCCACACCATCAACCAAACCAAAGACCGAGTGCACTCGTTGCAACCGGCCTGAAAAATCGCCGAAGTCCAAATGTTCATATCTTCTACATGAATTGTCCAAAAATAAAATTCCTGAAACATGCACCTCTCCATTTATTGTATCTAAACACTCCCAAAACGTTTCATTAAAATCCTGCAAGTCGTGTAGTAGGAGTTGCAGACCAAGGGCAATTTGATGCATACATTGGGTGGAAAAGATGCCCAAAGTCCAAAGTGTCTATTCTTGTACAAAATTGTCCAAAATAAAATTCCTGACACGTATGGCACATCTCCATTATGTAATTCTAACACTCCACAAGTTTTCATAAAAATCCGCAAGTTTCATTTTAGGAGGAGTTGTGGAAATGCATTGAGCAAAATGTTGGTGAAAAACCAAATGTCAGATTTTCCACAAAAATTGTCCAAATAAATTTTCTTAACTTCATGCACATCTCCATTAGTGTAATCTATAACTACAAAAAGTTTTATCAGACAATCCTGCATGTCGTTTAGAGGAGTTTGGTGGCAACAACATATATCTAGACCAGACAGTGAAACCTATATCCCCCCCCCCCCCCCCCTCCTTTTAGAAAATGTTAATATACCAATTGATCAACTATAAGAAAACAATAAATATATTAGGTAGATAGAAATATTTCTTCACACTTCTTTCAAACAGTTAATTAACAATATCCTACAATTCTAGATGTCAAAATATAAATTGAAAACAATTATTATTAGTTACAGGTAAGCATCATATCATGTTTATGGAGCTATGCACCGATTCCCATCATTAGCGTGTGTATATTGTGTGTCTTTACAAGGAAGATTTTAATTGTGTGTTTTTCTTCCCACTTACAACCAGGCTGATTGGGCCATGAGAGGAACAAGTAGTATTGTGCTTGTATACTTATGCATTCCTCTAACCGACTTAAGGAGTAACAGGACATGTGTTGTTAAACGGTGTACTCTGATGATGGCAGTCAGTTCTTCTTCCTCCACTGAAAATAAAATGTAATATTCTGATAGTAAACTCTCACTCTGAACATTCCAACACACAAATACACTAAGTGAATATTGTTTCACCAAATATTATGTTTGTTGTATAACCGTGAGGGACCATGAAATCAAGATATTGTCAACAAGCTTAACGAGAGGAGAGAGAGGAGAGAGAAGAAGAGAGATACAGAGAGAGAGAAGAAGAAGAAAGAGTATTGCATAGCTAGTGTTAGGAAATTTGTTGGAAACCAATAAGACCATTGGGCATATGGCACTCATCTGGTTTCTTGCTATTCTTCAGAGATTCTTAAAAAGATGTTTATACCCTCTTTCTTAGATTGCCATGAAAAGTTTGGAACTATATTTATAATCCCACGTTTTGGTAAGCCTAATACGTGCCATGCAATTTTTGTTACTCAATTTTAGTGTTACTCTACCCTTAGGGTTATAAAACCACACCTATACAAATCTTAATATGTAATTCGGATGGCTTGAATTATAGTGTGGCCCGGCTGTTCTTGAAAAAAGAAATTCCTCAAATTTTCACAAAATTCTCATAAAATGTTCGGATACCCTTAGACCATATGAGCTGTGCGAAAATTGAGCGATAATGTGGGGGGCGTGCGAGTGACTCCTCAAGAGTGTGACTAAGTTTGATGTATTCAGGTAAAGGGTTCTGGTTTCACCAAAGATAGAGAGATATATGCGGAATTCAGTGTGGACCTTGACCATGAAAACCCTAAGGTCCAAAGATATTGACTCCTTACGCAATGTTGAGCGAGTGTACAGTACCCAACAAGGCATCGCGAGCTACTGGGTTACTTGAGAAATATCAAGTTTGCGTGCTTTGAATCATTGATTACACAAAGAAATCCCATCCCATCCTGCCAATGCTTTTATCAGCAACACACAACAGAATGTCTGATATTAATTCTTTAACTACATGTGCAGTTATGACTGTTCATAGACTTATCGCTTTTTAGCAATTTTTATTTTAATTAATTAATTACGTTGTTTCCCTCGTTTTGTTTTGATTATTCTATTCCTTGTAAATTTGATCTGTTGCATCATCACATCATTTTAAACAATTGTTTATAGGTGTATGAGCTGAGCTTCTTCAGTGATATAAACTTAGCTGAGATGAGGAGATTCAACCCTGCAAAGGTCTGTATTACCAATTATTTAGAGATCTTAGAAATAAGCTAAATTTGAAATTTAAACACAAGAAATTTTAAACTACCGTATAAGTAGAAATTTTAGCGAGACGCAAATTTAGCGTTTTCTCCAGAAAAAGTGGTATTTTATTTTAGCGGTAAATAATTTTAGCAATTTTATAATCTATTTTGTCAAAAAGCTTTGCCAATTATTTGGAATGAATTATTAGCGATATCTAATTTTAGCGATCTCAAAGCCCTCGCTAATAATGCCAAAATTAAATCCTCGCTAAAATTTCTACTTATACGGTATTATATCTCAAACATTTCTCCTACAGTGTTTGAATTGACAGATCTATTTATCACTATTTTTTTTTCAGATTCATTTATCCAAGGAAATGAAAAGAGCCATAAGAATTATAAACTCAGGCAAACCACAGAAGTAAGTTTAAACTAACTGTAGTGGAGCTTTGGTGAAGGTCTTATTGTTAAAAATGAACATATGTAAAATTAGTCTTCGCTTGTGATTTATAAATATTATGTTTTAAGTTTATGCTGTTTTGATGTAAAAATGAAATTCTTAAGAAAAATTCTTTAGACATGAATTAGTGAAAATTCGCCTCACTGATAAATCCAGTGAATCAGATTGGGTTAGCCTGGTATATTTTAAACACATTAATACAGTCAATCCTCGTTATCTCCAACTCATTGAGACGGAGAAAAATGTTTGAGATATCCAAGGATTTCAAGATAGAGTCGAGGGTCAAAATACCCGGTACTTAAAGAATTAGTGCTTGGGCGCATTTCAATCAACTTAACAATATGTGTGGTATTTCAAGACATCAATGGATCAGTGTTTGACAATGCCGAAATGTGACTGGTAGTACAGTATAATTTTAAAATGTTAAATAGTGTCATGTGGCCTCTAATACTGTTCTTATGTCATTATGGCAGTCTTCCCATGTCAGGAAAGGGAGAGAGAAGGAGCAGCAACCTCCTCTATGTCCAGAATGGAGAGAACAGACTCCGCAAGAATGTCCATGCTGCACAGTGGTGATCCAGCTCCTTCTCCACCGCCCTCCAGGTGGGGGCCCGGCTGTGGGGATCCCCCGAAGCACGCCCACCAGCTCCTCCACCCCCACCAGACCGGCTGGGCCGCCAGCCAGCTCCACCGGCCCCACGCACCAGCTTGCCCACGCCCCACCACCTGCCTTCTGCATCCTCCTGGGCGTTCGAACGGGAGGGCCGCCTTGCTCTTGGTGACAATTAGGACAGGAAATGAAGCTGAAGAAAGCAGTAAGCCCAACGCAGGAGTGCATCCAAAGGTGTGAGGTCAAGGTGACAGGACTCAAGCAAACTTCAGGTCAATACGACGTTGTTTGTTCTCCAGTTCTTCTATTTGTTCGTTTATTGTGGGAATATTATACATGAGCCTGGTTTGTTTTTTTGATCCATTACATTGAAAAGAACAATTGTTTAGCAATGTGTAATATTTCACTCATAATTAATTATGACATTGTGAATTCTAGGGTTGTAATTTATAGATTTAGGTAAACTAGATGTTGGGGTCGCATATCACATTTCAGGCAACTAATTATGACAGGGAACTTTTACTAGGACCTGGACAGAAAATACTATACAGGCAAAGAAAATTCATAGATAGTTTCTTGGGCACAATCGTTTAAATTTTCATGAAGCAAGCATGTTTTTATTTTTTATGCGCCCGCCGCCATAAGTGGCCGGGCATACTATGCTGTCTGGCCGCTGTGGTCCGTCATTCCTGTCGCTTGTCATTCCGTCCTGCTGTCCATCAATTTGGTTTCCGTTCATTTATCTCATGCAGTGAGTTCAAACACATTAACTCAAATTGGTAATAATGGATAATGTTCACACGAAAGTATGCAGGCATTTAGTTGAAAGTTGGTCCAATGGTCCGATGATTTTGACAGAGTTTAGCCCCTCTTGGAACTTAGAAAAAAATCTGAAATTTTTCTCGTTGTCTGTTCATTATCTCTGCAATCGGTTGCACACATTCAACTCAAAATTTGTATATGGATATGCAACAGGAATATGCAGGTCAATTTTCGAAAGTTGGTGTATGGGTCGATGATTTTTGAACAGAGTTAAGCCCCACTTGAACTTAGAAAAAAATTCAGAAATTTTTCGTTTCCGTTCATATTATCTCGGCAACGGTTGCACACATTCAACTCAAATTTGGTATGATGGAATACGTCAACAGGAATATGCAGGTCAAGTTCGAAGTTGTCATGGTCCGAATAGATTTTTGACAGAGTTAGCCTCTTACTTAGAAAAAATGAAATTTTCCTTTCCGTTCATTACTCTGCAACGGTTGCACCATTCAACTCAAATTTGATATATGGATACGCCACAGTTCATAGCATATGAAAAACTTTCACAATTTCACCCTTTACGAATTTCCTTCATTAGACTTCACTGTAGGCGGAGGCATTCGTGTCCGCACCGACACATCTAGTTTTAATTTTACTTGACTGCATCTTTCCTTTTGGCACGAGTTATCTTTCCTTTTTGTGACTGTAGCATGAGTTATATCGGCCTAGTTCGATCATCAACTATTGTAACTAGAGATGAACCATAGTACGATCGAACTGTCTTTGTGCAAAACGAAAGAGGTGTCACTGCGCATGTCTGGTCTACCACACAGCTACCTACGTTTACAAAATGTTGAACTTTAGTAACCAGACATGCGCACTGAAGGTCCGGAAGCAAGCCACACATGCGCAATTGATGGCTCGGAAGTTAACTAGACATCTACTATGGTTGATCATTACTGTAGCATGAGTTATGTTTCCTTTTTATGTTGACTGTAGCAAGAGTTATCTTTCCTTTTTATGTT
The DNA here is from genome assembly GCA_903981925.1 of Ostrea lurida. NCBI lineage: Eukaryota > Metazoa > Mollusca > Bivalvia > Ostreida > Ostreidae > Ostrea > Ostrea lurida. The sequence continues at coordinate 15,715 of CAJDSM010002526.1, forward strand.
TACTGTAGCGAGTTATCTTCTCTGTTGACTCTAGCTTGAGTTTTCTTCTCTTTTTCATGTACATGTTTATTTTTATGTAAGAAAAATAGCTTCACATTTCATACTTTTAAATGCATATAATTATTTTAAACAATTACATTTAAAATAAGTATATATGCATTCAATAATTATTTGATCAAAATTTACTTAAAATTTTTAACCTTTTGAAAGTTTTACATTAAAAGAGATCTATTAACACCAGATTTGCCTCATTTACTTCAAGAAACAAATTGTAGGTACTACTTCAATGAGAAACTATTGAAATTTTTGGCCATATCTTCCTTTTCACCAACGTTATAAATTTGCATCTTTGTTTTGAAGAGCACTGATTTGTGATGAAAATCTCTGTCCATTAATTATCATACATAGAAGAAATGCTAAACTATGATCATGTGAAGCAGTGCATCAGATTCTAAGAATAAATTCAGTAATGAGTAATACATGTGTATTAATATGGTATTACAACATTGTGATTTTAATTTACTTGTCCAGGTGAGTGATTTGACCACACATCTATTATTATTTATTGTTGAATGTTACCATATGTATTGATATTACCACAGTGTGATTTATATCAGATGTTTTTGATAGATGGGAAGATGCAATATTGTGCAGATGAGTGATGTGATCACATGTGATACATATCTAGTATCAGTATTAAGTTTGTTGAATGCTACCCAGTGCAATATATTTTGTTTTAATGTCATTGTGATGATATTTCCCAGTTATAATTGGATTCAATCATTGTGACCACTTTAAGGATATTTTTAGTTCTTTGCGTACAAGGTTGTAATTGTTTGTATAAAGATATGTTTATTTAAACAATATTTTATTAAAAAGATATGAATGGGGTCGGGCAGAAAGCTTAGCTTATTTTAGCCCTCTCCTTACATAAAGGTATTATCATTGTGTGATGTCATCATTATCATTGTGTGATGTGATCATTTTTGTTCTGTCATTCATTATCATTTTAATGTCTACCGATATGTTCTTATTTGGCTGCATTCAAATTCTGGTATGAGATTGAAGGTCGATCATGAATTACTGTTAATCAGATCATATGAAATGCTTTGAGAAGATATTGAATAAAATTTTGGAGTAAAAATTCATGTTAAAGTTTTATTTTTTTTGCAACCTGACATTGATTTTGTTAGTAATTAGTAGTATCAGTAAATACAGAGGAACATCTTTAATGCACATCTGGTGCATAAAAATTGGTACCATATATGCATCCAAATACGACCCCTCGGTCTAGGCCTCTGCTGGTGGACTGTTCGTCCCCGAGGGTCTCTCCAGCCCAGTTGCCATGTACTATGTTACTAGCTTAAAATACGGAAATGTATTGAATTTCAACGGTAAAATTGGAACTTTATATCAAAATTAGGGATTATCTCCCTCAGGCATAGCTCTGATCCTTCGAAGTATGGGGCTCCAATCTTTGGCACTACATTGTTCACTTTTATTATAGTTTAAATTTCATATTTCGGATTTCCAACATTTCGGTTTGAACATCACTGAAGAGACATAATTTGTCGAAATGCGCATCTGGTGCATCAAAATTGGTACCGTATATGAAGTACATAAGCAATCTTTATTTTACACATTTTCATTGTTTTCTATCTGTATAATTTCAGTATTCTTTAGATCTCATTTGTCATTTTTCATGTATGTATTTTCATTGATAAAAATATTCAGATGAAAATTTTTGACAGTTCTGGTTCCAAAAGCCGAAACCAAAAAAAAAGGGCTTGGGGGGTTTAAAAAACAAATATTTGTTTTTGTCTGTAAGGCTCATTACTACAACTGCATTTTAAACGAACTTGGTATTAACTCAACATTTGATAATCGTACTTACACTCCTACTGCTCTTTCAAAAGACGAAATTCTTCAACATCATGCTTCAGGTTTTAAACACATTTAATATCCCAGTCAGTGGGACGGAAGTATGTAAAGGCAAATGATAAACAACAGTGATCAATCTCGTAAGTCCTAAATATAATACAAAAACAAGAGTTGGGCAATCACAGACCCCTGGACACACCAGAGGTGGGATCAGGTGCCTAGGAGGAGTAAGCATCCCTGTTGACCTGTCATACCCGCCGTGAGCCCATAGTCTTGATCAGGTAAACAGAACAGTCCGTAGTCAAATCAGCGTGTGAAAAAACGGCTTAACAATGGTTTATAAACACATCAGACAGCAGGGCTCACGGCGGGTTGTGACGCGGTTCAGCAGAGGATGCTTTACTCCTCATGGCACCTGATCCTACCTTCGCTTTGTCGAGGTCCATGTTGCCCTACACTCGATTTTGTATATGTTTTTTGAATTATGATTACGTTTGACACAATGTTAACTTCGCCTTTTTGTATTTGACTCATAATAGGTCATATTGGTAAACTAATTGTTATAACGACCATAGAATTCATCGAAATACTGCCTTTAAAGGGGCATGGACACGTTCTGAGCTAAACATGTTTCAAATTTTAGATTCCATTTTAATGTTTAACAATGCTCACTTAGGGCATTTCTAATGGTCAGCAAAAATTTGAATGTCATTTGTTGAGTTACAAGAGAGATACAGCACTTACAATTCTTCACAATGTAACTTGAAACATGTACTTAGTGTGAATGTTGAAAAGCGCATATGGTGCATCAAAATTGGTATCGTATAATATTAACATTATTAATCCGGGGTTGAGGCCTCTGTTGGCCCCAAGTTCCTCTACAGCCCAGTAGCTATGTACTTTGTTACTAGCTTGAAAATACGGATTAATTATATATATATTTAATCACAGTGGTAGATTTAGACATTTATTTCAAAATTAAGGAGTATCTCCATCTGACATAGCTCTCATCCTTCAACGTATTTGGCTCCAGTTTTTGGCAATCACTTTTTCAGCTCTACAAAAAAATTCTGTTCGCATGTTTCGGATTTCCACCATTTCGATATTCATGAGCATCACTAACGAGACATAATTTGTCGAAATGCGCATCTGATGCATTGGTACCTTATGGTACCTTATGATATTAACATTTTCACTAGATACATGTACTTTGTGTGATTGTCTGGATCACTTTCACTTCTCCTGACTTATACAACCCCACCCACAACCTCCCCTCACTGTCCACACTCAGTCCGTTAGGCCAGTCATTTAATTCACAATTGTCCACACATTTAATGAATTGTCCATTCTGATCTAGAATGTGTAGGCAATAATTTTTAGCATCTGCCACAATGATGTGACCCATGGAGTCGGTCACTATCTGTCTTGGTATGAATGCTTGCCGTCCCCCTGGTGGTTTATTGTATCGAAATCGGATGTTTCCTGTCCTGTCCACCACTACCACTGTGTAAGCATTAAGATCGGAGGCCACGATGTCAAAATTGTTGTTCTCTGTCACATACACTGTACATTCGCCTTTTTGATAGATTGGATCACCGCGTTCATCTTTATCTATTTCCTGTGTCACTCTCTGTCCCTGATAACGGACGATTTTGCGATAATAACTGTCAGCAGCTCGCATACTGACCAGAATGTCACCTGATCTGGTATAGCACAGTCCCTGTGGATGCCAGCCCTGTGGTGTAGTAATTAATGTCTCTGTCTTCCCGTGTCTGACAATGTTCACAGTTCTGTTGGCCCTATCACTGTAAATCAGTTCTCCCCGTGTGCTCACTGTAATGTCACTAGGGTACTCAGAACATGTACTGGTGACAGTATCAACAACAGTTCCATGAATGTCAACACACTCTATTATTTTTGTTCTTCCATTAATCCAAGCTCTATCTGATCTAGTACAGGCTACTCTAAGTAACTCTTTTATATTTGTTGGAATGTTTGCAATCACTTTGGCTTGTTTTAATAATTCGTTAACAGATGAATAGAGGACTTCATCTGTCAGACTGGGTAATGATAGTGTTGTCTGTGTCAGTGTGGCCCTGAATTCTCCTAATTCTAGACTGAGTTCTCTCCCTTGGTCTGTGTTTGTTTTGAGAGAGGGTGACCTAACATCAGGTACTTGTGGAATGGCTCTGAATTCTGTCAGTCTGGATTCATAATTGTTGACATCAGACACTTTGTTGGATTTTAGGATTTCTTTGTTTTCTTGAACAGCTTGAGTCATACTAGAATTTTGACTTCTTAGTTGGGACTGGCGTAACTTCAGAATCGCAATTTCTTGATCTCTGAGTGATTGGATCAGTGATTCAAGTGTGTCAAAGATTATGTCGACTTCTAGGTGCCATTTCTTTCTTTTATCTTTGGCTTCTTTTTCCAAATCAGAGTAGTGGGTCTTGGATTTGGAAATTTTCTTTTCGACATCTACATCAAATGACTTGTTCTTGGGAATAAAACTGCTTTCTATTTCTTCTGTTTCTCTTTTTATGTATTCTCTCTTTCTGGTAATAATGTCTGCCATGTCTAGAACAACATGACCTTGATGTAAGCCTGTAACACATTTAATGCAGACCGGGACATCACACTGTTGACAGTGGGCTTCACATCTCTGGTGGGAATGAGATGTACACTGAGGGAACACCAGCTGGACTGTGCGTTTTGAGAAGGGAACGATGTCATGCTTCATAGACTTGAGGTTGTTGACATGTTTGTTGATGCAGTCTTCACACAGACCGACTTGGCAGCTGTTACAGAATTGCTGGACGGGCTTAACACAGTTTAGGTCACAAGTGATGAGCTCCTGTGCCATCCCTATAGGCCTTTGATTGTCAGTGGTCAGTCACATCTGAATAAAGATAAAATATATTCAAAGCTTGGAGAGTGTCTTGACATCATAAGAAAAGCCATTACATACAATAGAACAGAATGGAATACAAAATTGCGCTATCGTAACTTCTAGTCAGGCGCTTCTGAACAATGATGACTCGGGTCTCAGACTACCAGAAAATGAATGAAAATTCACTGTAGCAAGGACATTTTCAATGATCAATTTTTGTTACCATGGCAACCAATTTTCATAAATAATGTCTGTATTTATTGAAATTAGACACAACAAAGAATTTATATGTCCATGATCACATGTGCTGCTTGCCTGGAAATGGGTCGAGATTGCCCGAAGCACCTGCCATCCTGCGAGGAAATTTTCTGCAAAAAGGATAAAAACCTACCAATTTTGACCCCCATCTCTCCTCAAATGTTCCTAAGTATAATGACATATATCAAGTTCTTGCAAAAAATCCTAGCCTTTCCAACGAGGCCAAATTGGTAATAGGTTCCTTGATTCTATCTCAAGTATTTTGCATTCAATATGAAACATGCTATTTTCGACTTACCGTTTAAAGTGAAAGTAGAAAAACCGCCGAGAAGTCAAGCTGTCCCTCGTTTTGCATTTGCAGTTCCGAATTCCACAAAAAGTCACTTGGTCAATGCAGAATGGCCCCCTTGATGTATTAATACTGAAATCACAACATTGAAACTATTTAATTCTGTAAGACACTTTCTGCATTAACCGTAACATTAGCTGCATATTTGCAAGGGGAGGGGTATATTGATTCCTGTTCATTGTAAATCTGGCCACGTCGCATAATTTATTTAGTATCAGTTATCAATTATATCTAAGGGTTGAAAACGACAATAGAAGATGTACATGGACAATTAATTCTCACGATCTACACTTGTTAATTTTTTATAGGTTTCAAAAGCTACTTACTTGTTTATGTTCTATTTCTATAGGTTTTTCTGTCCAATCTCATCCAGTTGGTGGTTCAGCCATTTTGTTTAACTTTTTGTATGTTTTTTATTCTTCCTGGTAGCCGTAGTCATGTGACACTCAGCTGTTTGTTGTCATGTGACATTTAGGTGTTTGTTACCTGATAGTACAGTTAAGATACAGAGATGTAGGTCATATCTCTCCTTAAACGTTTCCTTCATTTCCAGTCATACTTTTCCATGTTTTATGCTGCACTGCAAAGTTTAATCCGAACTTTTAGAGATGGAAGTTTCAAGATGTTTACAGAGCGAGAGCAGCGTTATGTGAGCGGATCCAAAAAGTTTAAGCGAGTTCCATACAATGCACATGTACAGGTCCGATGAAAATTATGGACAAAGATTCGTGGACAGTGTCATCTATTGTTGGGAATTTGGCTTGGTCGCCATAGAAATCCAAACTCCATCGTTGTATTATTCACAATGTTGGTACATTTTTGTAAGTGTTCCCAATATAATGCATTTCATTTTTATAACGTATCAGTTAACGTATAGAAGTCTTGTTTAAAAAGAGGCCCATGGGCCACATCACTCACCTGAGCACTGCTTCACTAAGATGAGTGGTAGTAGCAACTTTAATCCCCTATTGTGGCCCCACCCAACCGTCGGAAAGGGGGGGGGGCATTATCTAAACAAACTTAAATTCTACTCCATATCGGGAAGCTTTCAGGTAACTATCCACTCGTCTGGTTCAATGAGAAGATTTTAAACGAATTTCATGTAAAATATTGACCCCTTATTGTGGCCCCACATTACCCCTGTGGGTAATGATTTGAACAAACTATCAGGAAGCTTTTCTGGCCCGAGTGGTTCTTTGGTAGAAGATTTTAAAAGATGTTCCTATATAATCATATGTATAACTTTGATTCCCTATTGGGGCCCCATAGTACCCCCGGGGGTCATGATTTGAACATACTTGAATCTCCACTATCAGGAAGCTTTCAACTATGAATTTCAGCTTTTCTAGCCTAGTGGTTCTAAGATTTTTAAATGACACCACACTATTTTCGCATTTTCGTGATTATCTCCCCT
>CAJDSM010002528.1:0-12828 GCA_903981925.1 Ostrea lurida
AAAATACCAGTACACTAATTGACATTTTCCGGGACAACAGACCAATTATTGACATATCTGATGAAAGACTTGATACTTTGGCAAATGTTTATAATTGGTTCATGAGCTGGGAAGAAGAGATCAAAGCTGATGATTCTTTGCAAACAAAAGAAATGTTCCTCAGAAATATTCCTCATATCACTATCAAACTCGAGCGTATATGTTCCCTTAGTCACCTGGTTTTAGAGGACACTGTGCTTGGCACAAATCTTACCAAGAATCAGGACACTAGTGGCACTCCCAATAATACCCGAGTAGAATTTAAAAATGGGACACCTTTAAAAAAGTAGAGGATTTTGTCGGATCATTTTTTTAAAATATTCATTGAGTGCTCAATAAATTGCTTGAATTTTTGCACAGAATTTCGGAAGTTGTAATTGAAATGGAGCATTTTCAAAGAATATGATATTCTCCTGTTCTAATAACTATACCTCAAACAAATTAATAAATAATAAATACCAATATTGAAACTAGCTTTCCAAATTCTCATCATTAATCTTTAAAACGTATAATATTACCGAATGGGCGGTATTAAAAACTAGAAGGTATATTGAATGAAATAGAAAATGTATAGTCATTGATTAATTAATCCTTCCGCCACAAAATATAGTCCCTACCAAACCCTTTTAAAATCAGAATTGACACAATTTTTTCAACTGGACAGGGTTCAGTTGTAAATGTGTAATATGTTTGCACCAATGGGGTCAGTATTGATCCAATAAATACTTAGTGATAGCGTCCTGTGCAGTTGTTCTCAGAAGCTCAACCTACAACATCCTTAAGTGCCTTTCCCAAGGACACAACGCCGGCCTTGCTTTGACTTGACTTGAACCCCATACCTTTCGGTCGAGAGTATGACAACCTAACCACTAGGCTACTAACACCACTTTGCCACTCTATAAGGTATATCAGGACTTTTTACAGAGAGAAAAGGAGCCTGGTCAAACTTTCGGCAGAAAACACATTCAAGAAGAAACGTAAAAGGTAAGCAAATACGCGACAAAATTATTCCAGAAATTTAGAAAAAATTAACAAAGGTTGCGAAAGATAATGAAACCTTTTTATCCCCTCGTAACTAGCATCGCTACCGTGCGAATGTATGTGTGCGTGCGTGTAATTGATTTTTTTTTACCTCCCACTCGAAAATATTTCACTCATATGGAGACGTAATTATTGCCGGAGAAGGGCTGCAAAATTTATAGGCCAATTGACGGCACTTGGCGCCTTTGAGAAGGGAGGGATCTTATTCGTGCCACACCTGCTGTGACATGGGGCCTCGGATTTTTTCGGTCTCTCATATGAAGGACTGCACCATTCAGTTGCCTCTTACGACACGCCTGAGCGATGTTGAGGACCTTTTCTAACCCGGATCCCTACGGGTACATATGTGTATGTGCCCGGAACTTCGTGAAGAAGATAAAAGCAATATAGGACACACAGCATTTGCATTACAAAAACGTAAAGGGATCACACTACCATCTTCCCAAAACAAAATGCTATGTGGTCAATTTAAAAATGACTGTGAATTATTAAATGATTTTGGTGTTTTATCTTTCCTGAGGTATTTGACTTTGGTGCATTCGTGTGAAGCATAGATACCATTGTGGTTATTGATTTAAATGTTAAAATAGCTTTAAATAACTCACAACTGTTAGTGCATGTACTGTATACCATGACACTCGTTTCATGAATAAAATATAACCGGATGCGTAGTGCTCAGAGATTTCCATTGAACAGATGTATATTTCAAATTAGTCTAAGTCACATACACGTTTGTAATTAAACTGGTGAGTGTGCTGAGTCAGCGTTAACGGGTTGCATTTTGTAGCATTGGTGTCGTCTTCATACGAATGAAAAATTACTGTGGAATCATAATTGTTCGTGTGGGACCAATGTTCGTGGATTTCGTGGGTCACCCTTATCCATGAATTTACGTCTCAACGAACATGTTTCATTTCCCTTTATACATAGTATGCCGTTCGCATTATTTATCAATTACCCACGAAATTACGTGCCCACGAACCAGCAAAAATTTGGTTACCCATGAACATTGGCCCCCACGAATTAAAATGATTCCACAGTAAACAATGTACAATAAACCAACCAGTCTATTTATCACGCCATCATTTTAGACCAGAAACTAAATAAATTACACCGTAGGGACCCGGGTTAAAATAGGTCCTCAGTACTCTTGTTTGTCGTACATGTAAGAGGCGATTACATTGGGAGGTCCTTGGAATGAAACCGTAAAAACAGAGGCCCCGTGTTACAGCAGGTGTGGCACAATAAAGATCCCCTGTTCAAAGGTCATAAGCGCCGAGCATAGGCCTAAATTTTGCAGCCCTTCACCGACAATGGTGACTTCTCCATATGAGTGAAAAATTGTCAAGAGGGACGTAAAACAACATACAATCAATGAATTTATCGAATAGTGATACTCTCTTAAATCATATACAGAATACAAATCAAGAGTTGGATGAACACGAACTCCTAGACAAACCAGAGGTGGGATCAAGTGCAGGAGAAAAAAAGCCACTGCCAACCAGTCCTACCCGCCATGGGCCTTATATCGTGATCAAAGAAACGGAGAAATCCTCAGCCGAATCAGTTACGACATAACAGTGGGTTTGAATCAATGCAATACAGCATTTGGCCCAATAGCAGGCTGTATTTGCAGACTTGACCATTAGAACGACCGTAGAAATTGCAAAATGCTGACTGAAAAGGAGACTGTTGAGACTCTTTAACATGAAATTGTTTGTCAGGAACCTTTTTCGATTCAAAAGCTGATCATACTCAAAACAGTCTTTTGGGAATTGAATCATTTGAGAGACATAAACACGAAATGCAGATGTTAATGGAATAGATATGTGAAGTTGACGAAGAAGAAAGCGAAATCTCCCGATTTGTCTGAAGATTGAGTTTTTAGATTCTCGTCACTATCTATGTTCATTTAGACATATGTGGTAGACTACGGTGCCTTTTATTTTGAATTCACTGCGATAAAGATAGTTGTCATATGAATGAAGTTTATCATCATTGATGGGGAGAACGTTGCCGATATATATAAATGCTGAATTAAAGTCCACAGCTAGAGCTTTTTTTTTGTCATGTGGAAGCTATTGAATAAACTCTGCCTCGTAAGAATATGAAATCAGGTCAGCACAATTCATGCCAATGGGAATTGCAACAGACTTTTGGAAAAACTGATCACTCAGTACTACGAAAATATTGTCAACGAGGAACTACACCATCGTTTTGATACCAACCTCAGGGGCATTACTTATCCGTAGAATCTGTTTCGGCTGTTTGACGAGAATTTTTTTTTTTTGATTCATGTTTATTGACGTGTATGGCTCCTCATTCCATCACCTACCATCAAAAGTAAACAAACTAACATGTATGTTGAAAGACATTTATTTGATCAAAATAAATAATATTCGATCAAATACATAAAACCACTTACAACTTTCGTAATTACAATTCAAGTGGCAGCATATAAAATGGATTTCACCATACAAGTTAGTACATTACAGTTACAAATATTGTTCAAAAGAAAATTACCTCTGTAAATCACTTGACATAATCCAAATAAAGTACAAGTAAATAGTGTTAAAATACAAGAATGAAATAAATCACCATGTAAACAAACTAGCACCTTATGCACAAATATGCTATATTGTACATATAAACATACACAAAAGACATTACATACACATAAGACAATCTTAAGCATCTCCGTCAAATAATCTTAATGTATAAGCCATATAATTTAAAGCAATATAATTATATAATTTATGTAATATTTTAAGGTATAAACGCCATAGATATTCTCATATGGTTTGAGCATATATTATAGGTAAGAATCACAGATCAATTATAAAAGGTTCCATATTATCAAACAAAGAAAAAAAATACATAGTAACATATATATTGGAAATTAACAAAATGCTTCTTCAAAGAATTACATCGATTTCTTAAACTGTTCAACATTTCCACTTTTCTTTGAAATATCAATTAATATAATCAAACATTGTCTTTGTTTCTGTAAAGTAATTATAATTGTCTTTAAATGAACAGGGTTTCTTCACATCTGGAACCTACTTACCTCTAGCAATTTCACAAAAATGAAATTCTTCAAATTCACTTTTAGTTTTAAACACTTTCAATTTCCGAAGAAATCAGAACATTGAATTACATACTTTATTGATACCGAAATTGCATAAAACTTCAACACAAGATACAGGTGCTGGCTCTATAATGTCTACCAAGTCCCTCTTCTCTACTTTGACTAAACACTAACAGTATCAAAGATCTCTTCGAGAGACTACTGTTCCGACTACATATTCCAGAAGTGGTGTCATCAATGTGGATTCTTAAAAACTTAAAGAAGCTTTGGATAACCTAAAATCAAGTAATGTTCATAAATTGACTGCATCACAAACGTATTGATTTTCTCCAACTTTACACAACGATTCCTCACGATAAATAAAATCTAGGCTTTTCAGATTATAGATAATTGGCTTTTAAACAAAACGCATCGAAAATATCGAATTCTAGTCGTGGAAAAAGACCTATTTGTTAGAAAACACCTGATCCCAAAGTATCTGAAGTAGATATTGGCATGCTTGGGTTTTTTATAGATAATATTATGTTAGTCTTTGAGACCAGGTCTTCCAGATCTAGTTTTCCTATGGCTACTATGTGCCCCTTATTGCAACTATCTTTGTTTTTCAATGAGCAGAATTGTAAGCAAACATGTTTACGGGATAAAACAAAAAACTTGCCGTGTCTTCAACTTAAGTTGGTATATATGATGTGCTATCAATTAACTAATCATATTTTCACAATTATGATCCTTTGATATTCCCGAAGACTCGACATAAAGGACACCACAATCTGATTCTGCTTATATTTGGATTTTTACTTAACACATGACTCTATCCGCAGACTGCAATCATTATATGATAAGCTGTGACTTGACTTGCAAGTGCGTACTTTCTTTTCTTCATGTAGTAAATACACTATCACACTGCTTATGGTGCTGTACTCATCCCAGTTGATTCGATACGCAAGCATGAGTATGCGTATGGCGACCCTTTTTAAAGCGAGCCAACTGCTTACAAAAAGTTGATGCTGGCAGGGTATACAAGAATCTCGTTAAAAGTCATCATTTTGCATTCTACGGTCGTTAATGACTGTTTGCGATTTCCAATTATTCACTAGTATTAGTTACTGATTTTGTTTTCATACCTCTTTGTGAGATGCATTTCCTACTAAGATTGACTACGGGTAATCCCCGTATTACTTATTTGACTAAGGGCTCACGGCGGGTGACGGGTCAGCAGAGGATGCTCTCCTCCATTGGCACCTATATCTACCTTCCGTTTTTGTCGAGGTCCGTGTGCCCTCACCCTGATTTTGTACTATGTTTTTTGATTATGGTTAGGTTTGACACAATGTTAACTTCGCCTTTTGTTTCATAGATATCTTTTTGAAGAAGATATAGAAAATGTTGAGACATTTTCTAAACTTTACATAGATGTAAATTTTAGAGAAGTAAGTTATCCTTCAATTTCGGTTTTCATTAGTACTATTACCAAAAGTATGATATTCTGAGGATAAGGTTATGAGTTTAACGAGTATGGTTGTTTATCCAATTCTCTAGTTTCATTCCAAACTAATGTTTAACTTGATGCACATGACAAAAAGATGAACAAAGTTTATTGTTAAATATATAAAATTACACTAAGTATTTTGGTTTATGAAATCATATCAAAAAATTATGTAGCTGATTCTTGAGTTAATCTCAGCTGAAGACATCTTAAGCGGATATCTTATACTTGTGACTAAAAGGTATAATGATAATGGATGTGCATTATAGAATTTAAATTAAGTTCATTTGCATTTTACTTGATGTATTGGTGTGTTAGGATTACTGATGAAAATATCAATTGATCTGCAGCCTTTATTAAGATTTGAGGATTAATATTAAAAACAGATGGTAAGAATGGTTGTTGATCACTCAATACTACGAAAATATTGTCAAAGAGGAACTACACCATCGTTTTGATACCAACCTCAGAGTACTTATCCGTAGAATCTGTTCGGTGTTTGACGAGGAATTTTTTTTAGGATGGCTTGCTACTCTCAGGAGGGGAACACATCTCATAAATATACAAGTATAGTAAAATTTTATTGCACAAAGTTAACAACTATGACATTGATAAATCAGTTCATATTTGAAAAATAATGTTCTGCTTCTCTTGCATAGTTTTTATAGATGAATGCGAACACATAGAATCTTGGAAACTTAACGAAGAAAATAATCAGATATGGCTTTAAAGGGGCATGGACACGTTCTGAGCTAAACTTTTTCATATTTTAGAGAGTCCAATGGGTAGGAATATGCTCTCCTTCACACCATTTCATATTGTACACACAGGGATCGAAGTTATTGCCCGGTTGTTCCATCTTCAGATGTATGCTTCGACTCTTGCCTTTACCCTGGCCCTACAATATGGACAAACACAACACCTGTCTCCACAATCACGGCAACAACAAATGTGACTGCAAGGAAAGAACAAGGTACATCGGTTCTCTCTGGCACAAACAATACAGGGTCCGATAACTGAAAATGAAATATACCCATCAATAGTTGTCTTGTACGTTTTCTAAACTCATGTCAATTGTTTTAATGGAAATCAACGAATTTTAAATACATTTTCGCCAATACAACCTATAATTGTGGCAAATTCTATCTGACCTATTCTATGCATATTTCCTAGGTACCCGATCCCACCTCTGGTATGTCCAGGGGTCCGTGTTTGCCCAACTCTTGTTTTTGTATTCTATTTGGGACTTACGAGATTAATCCCTGTTCGTTTTCTTTGCCTTACATTTACCTGATCAGGGTTAAGGACTCACGGCAGGTGTGACTGGCCCAGAGGGGATGCTTACTCCTCCTAAGCACTTAATCCCACTTCTCTTATACCAAGGGGTCTGTGTTTACCCAAGTCTTAATGTGTCCTTCGTAAATCATTTATGAGAAAGATCACTGTTCATTATCTTATCTTATTATTCACCTATACCCAATTTCCGAATGGGCAGAATTCGTCCTCGTTTTTTTTTTATTTTTTTTTATTTTTTTTTAATTTATTTTTTTGGTTTAAATATTTCCATCAAATCATTTGGTTTTATGGGGGATATTCAATGATAGCACGTCTTCTCTCCCAGTTTGTAATAAATTATACAATACATAGTGACATCGTCAGAAGGAGAGATGGCGCTGTACGCAGTGAAATACTAGTATGGGACCTCACGGAGAACAGCATCCAAACGAAAAATAAAAAAAATACGTCTTTGAAAAGAGGAAATGGCTCCAATGTTTCACTACAGTGAAACCTATACAATGCGGAGTGGACATGCTTGGTACCTTCAAAATACTTCAGTTGAGACAGCGACCGAAATGCAGATTTTGTTTTCATACGTTTACATTCTACAATATATTTGCATTAAACAAGCTTCACCTGTAAGTACATGTAATTACACTCTATAATAAACGACGATAAGAGGCCTTACTGTCACAATCACGAAAGTCAGCAGTTTCTTCATCATCTTTGTAGAAAAACATTATAATGTCCAAGGCAGTGATGTCTTCTAAACCTGAAAGAGTTAGACAATCATATAAAATTCAAATACATCGTATTACATGATACCAGACTTTCAATTATACGATAAATTATCTCCGATTATTTTTATCTACTCAGAAAAGTACTTCTATGTTTCAAGCTTTTTCAGAGGTACTTCCAGAATCAAAAATTTAAAAACCAACATTGAGACGCCGATTTGCTTATGGCTATATGATCCGCTGCTATACTTGTAAAGTCGCGATAGATCTGATAAGTGACATACATATCACTATAAGCTAGCTCTTGTGACGTCCCTTAGAATGGGACATTTTGCACGCGGACTGCAGGGACTCATATATAAGCAATTTCGTCTTTTAAGTATAGTTAAAGGAGATCAAGTGGAACTTGTTAGGAGGAATCATAAGTTATCATGATGATAAAAGATTAGTACTTACGATCATATCGAGAGAGATCATCGACTGCCTTTATGATATCCGATCGGTGAAATCCAAGTTCTGTTACTTTTCTGAATGCCGTAGAAATTTCTTCAGATCTAGGTGAATCATGTACTGGTGGGGTGCACTTGAAACAATAAAAAATATACAAGTGAAAATAGATACTCATAACAGAGAGTAGATATTTAATACATGTATTTTGAGTATCATAACATGTATCAAAAGATTAATAAAAACACTTTAATATCCATACCTCCCGAAAACATTCCTTAATGAACTGACAATGAGGAAACATCGTAAATGTTCATGAAAAGGAATATCTGTTTCTTCCAGTCACGCAATACTCCTCCACAAAATGCGCACCTGACCTGTCACGGACACCGGTGTCGCTGAGCAATCTGATGAGGCCAGACTGTGAATGTACGCAATCTATCGGCATAGCTGTTGAATCTTCTGGTCGGTCGAACTGATTCGCTTATGCTGACTGGAACTTGCTGATTGTTGTCGGTTGGTGGAATCTCTGATGTCTCAAATTGATTATCTGGAGCCTCTTCAATAATTAATCCACCAGATATCTGGCTCGCGTTTATGATGGGAGACTCCTCCTCTCGATGGACAGGCACATTTTGCAGTCCACACTGGTGTAGCGCACAGTAACAACGACCCTCACAACGCCTTCGTCCAATGAAATTAATCTCCACATCTTGGCACTGTCTGGGAAATTGTGAAAGGAAGCAAGCCGAATCCACTCGTACTCCAAAGACGTAACGGAATCACAGGCACCGTCCATCATCTGTTCAAAAATATTTTCTAGTGATCCTTGGTGACGGGACATGCTGTATCAATCGTTGTTTTATTGAAGAAAAAATTGTATTGATTATCCCACGTTGTCTGAAAATATGACAGTAAATAAATATATAATTAAATATAAAGGATCAAATGTGTATTCTTAATCATTACACTGTGACCTTGATATCGCCCTCAATGCGCATCGCAATTTAAAATATAGAAAGTAAATCGGATATATATATATATAGATCCACATGGTTCAGGCCATCAATGAGGATTTTATATCAATCTGGGTTATGTTTTAAATTTATCATACCTATATCAACACATCAAGCCCAAAATGCAAATAATTTTAGTGCATTAAATGCTTGAACCGTGGTAATAAACAACTAAAAGTGTAGCGATTAAAAATAAATCTACGTCACTGGTATGATGGCATAACAGGTAAGCAAGGAATTTCTCAAAGTGTCGCGATGCTTGTTTATAAATTGACAAACGATTTTTAGTAAATATGCGGCGGTTGGAAGAATTATTTTACTTTAATTTGATTATGATGCTATTATTCGTTAATTTCATCGGGACACCTTGACCTCACTGTGAATTCAGCATAATTCATAAAACAATGCATTTCCAAGTATATGAAAGGGAATACTGGTTCCCTGCCCATCCATATACAGATATATTTTTAAAATATACATTTATATGTAAGTGATTTTGCCATGGGTTTACTAGGACATTAGAGTTACGAGACTGCCTATTATGACTCTCATTGCTACGGTTTTGAACTTCATGCATAGATCAGAATTCGATTCGTTACATTACTGAAGGCTTTTCCACGCGAGAGAAAAATGAACAAATGGGCCAACAATATACATGTATCAATAAGGAAATAATAAATATACAAACAAAATTTTTGGTATGCAAATTCTCATTTGACTTAGTAACATATTGCAGCTAGGATAAACATAATACAATTTGTAATCATCTTGAAGTATGAGATTAATGCCTTGAAACTTTACCTTTTCTCTAACCTCGTTCTGAGATCGTTACTCCACCACGTGTTCTGATTCAATCTAATAAAATCAGTAGGTGTTAGCTGACATCGGAACAGGAGCACTCATTTGTTTGAAGAGAATGGATTTATAGAATATGTCAGAACGTTTATTTTATAGCTTGGATGAAATGCTGTGGAATTAAAGATAGAAATCCGATCCAGTTAAGTTTTGTTAAGTACTGTCTTCTGCATCACATGCCCGATGAAAATTTGACACTTTATGCATTAAAAAAAAAAAATTATGTTTAAAACTTAATCAGGGATCTCACTAGGCTAGGAGAAAATCCCGGAAGCTCCAGTATTCTAACTTAAGGATTCATTGGTAATAAAAGAGATAATGATGTTGTATTAAGCACGATAACTATCTGGATAATATAAACCTATAACGTTATCTACAGTGAGCTCATTATCTACAGTGAGCGGTTTTTTTTTTTTACAAATGCTGACAGATTTTATATCTTGCCCCAGTTTCAGAGTAAATTGTTCTTCTTGCCATAATGTGGCGTGTTTATCTTATTCTGTTTTTCCCTGGGCTCTTATTATAAATTGTGAGTAGTATTACAAAATGAGACATCTATGCGTAAAATTGGGTAATTTATTATAAACGCACACGTTGCTGTTTTACCGAATATAGAATTAAGATTTTTGCCATTATATACGTTGTTTTAAATGAAGCCATAATGCATATAGTGAATCAGGAATATAAAAGCGGCGTCATATAGCCGGTACCTTTACGATGCGCTGTTGCAAATTGCATATTGCGATTCTTTGTTTATTTAGTGTATAAGGAGAAATGCAATACTATACCTGCTTTTAGGTGCTTTGCTATCGTATTTTTTTTTTATGTCAATAGGGAATATCTATTTCTCCAATGCACACTGATCGCCATTTCTGTTTGCATTGAGTGGGGCCGATGCTTGTCCTTTACTCTTATTTTTGCTATTCTTTATAGTTTTTGTTACGTTTTGAAACATTGATATATAATGAATGTATAATTTATGCTGTAACTGATCAATACAAGATTATTTTGTACATCTGTAAACATAATCCACACTACAGTGCCTTATCAATTATAAACGCCCAACTCGCAGTAAGCGAAGTTCAATTGTAACTTATATCACTTAGCTTCGATGTTGGCTTTTATTATTATTCAAACCGAGCCCAATTATCAACAACAGACAAAAGCAAACACATGAATGAGAAAAGTTGTCGCGCTATTAAAAACTATTCGTCAGTATTTTTCAGCAATTGTTCATAATCCGCCATCATGAAGAAAGCCCAAAATCACAATTAATATTCAATGCGAAACAAGCCCTCATCACAAACTCGTTTTTAATGCAAACGTCACTCGAATGTAAATATTATTCTGCAATCTAGTCTGTCTGATCAGGACTGCTCTGTTATGTATATAGCAAATACACACACACACGAGCTTGAAACGCGCCTTTGCCGTGCTTAGTGGATGCCGCTGTAGTAGTGTAAAAGTTGAGTTGTGTGCTGAGAAAGCTGGGCAGGGGAAGGAGGAAGAGCCGCCGCGAGAAGACGGTAATCCTTCAAGCACAAAAAGAAGGTGCGAAAGGTGTGATCTGTGGGGTGAGGTGCACGCAAAAGCCGTCAGATGTGGTTCATCACACTCACAGTTCAAGTGTGCAGAAGCGGAAAGTGAGCCTAGAGCGAAGTGGAATAAATATGTGTTAAATGCGGGTGGTCGCGGAAGCGTGCGAAAAACAAGACAAGAGAAGCGAGACAGACGGCAGAAACAGAGGGAGACGGAGATAACCAAATTTAAAGTGGCGATTAGCACGTCTTTGTTTTGGTGGAGGAGCGGCGCGAGCTTCGCTATTGCCTTGTTGACGACCACAACCCGTTCTCCGAGTACGTTGCACATCCGTTGGTCGGATACTTCGTGTCATGAACAAGACGGGTGCACACGATCGTTAGACCCGGAGTCACATGGTACTAACTGTTTGGGCTATTTTTAAGCTATTTACATGTAAATGCAGATAACGCCACGATGCCGTATTTAGCCTTCGACACGGTGACCAAGCGTCATGAAGTAAACAACACCAAAATTCAATTCTAATTATTGACACTCGTGAGCCTTGAAGAACATGGAGCATTCCGCAAACACCTAAAAACACTGACGCGCTTCAAAGCGTGAAGTATACCCCATTAAGCTTAAAAGTTTCAGTGCACGAATTCAAGTGCTAGATCTTTGGTGTGCCAAGCTTTTATCATGTCTAGACAATTTTACCCACCCTTGTCGTCGTGTACTAGCGTATTGTTTATGTAAAATGGTGTTCATTGTTTTAATCATTGATTTATATATTTATTGATATAATCACCATTGCGTTTTTTAGCGACTAAACTTTGTACAGCGCATAGAAGAACTATATTGTACATTTTGCGCTGATTATAAATGAATAAAATAATGAATAATAATTATTCACAATCATTTTTTAAAATTGCACAACACTAAGCATTGTGTTTTGAAAATGGTGCTGTGATCCTTTGCGTTTTCTAATTCTAATGGATTTCTCGGACGATTTCTTCTATAATTTGCATTAGATCACCACTACCACTTTGTCTAGCCCAAGATGCTGACAATAACTCACCGGGACAAGCGAAAAAGAGTGCTTGCTGGTCAACTTCTGGTGACACAAACGACACAAACACACACACGACTTGACCTGCGCGAAAGAACTCCAATGAACGAATTTGTCAGGAAATATTTTTTTAAAATATATTTTTAGAGCAGAGCAGCAGAGGAGGAAGACGCAGAGAGCAGAGAGAAGAGAGAGAGAGAGAGAGAGAGAGAGGAGAAGAGAGAGAGAGAAGAGAGATAGCAGCCAAGATGAGC
>CAJDSM010002530.1:0-12874 GCA_903981925.1 Ostrea lurida
AGCATTATTTTGAAGAAAGGGCCTAAAGGATTTATTGGTTTTCGGAAGGCATTGATAAAGTCTGGACACAAAGATTTATCAAAACTACTTTTACAAAGCGATGATGAAAGTACATTGACTGATTATGAGAAAACATTATCTGCAGCTCGATCGCTAGTTATTGATGTCAAGAGCGGTATAAACGTTCAAAAGACAAGAAAACAGGAGGAATCAAATACAAGGTGCAAAATTCCTTTGGATGACAAAAATGACGTTTTTCTAACGGTTTCCGTTTACAATGGCGGAGTAAATGTTCATATTCGCCATTTCATGGAGAAAAATGGGAAGTACTTTCCAACAAAACGAGGAGTGGTATTTAACCTAGGACGCTGGGTAAGACTTGAATCTCTCATAGAGGAAATCAGCAACTACCTAGAAACATACTGGAAACAGACGGAGGAGATCCAATGGCATATAGGGGGAGGTGTATTTGTATCTCTTTCACCAAAGCAATCTACTGTTGATATTAGACAACATTACTGGAAACCGATATGCATTGAAAATCAGGTTCATACAAAAAAGGAGTATGTCTAAACAGGCCAAAGGATTCCAGTAAGTTGCAAGTTTCTCTAATAAGAGCTCCATGTACTATGTACCAGAACTGACGATGAATTAGAGTTGCGTAATGTTACAGTGAATCTCACAGAATGCAGAAGGAATGCTTCATGTCCGATATGCACTCCGTTTGGAAATAAATTGACATCGCTTTTCAATGAGAAGCAATGCAAAGCGACTCACAAAAGATACACTAACATTGATATCAATGACTCGGAGGAGAAGGAAGAGAAGAAGATAAGAAGAGGAAGGACATGGCATTGATTTCAATATACTGGAATTTTGAAGACCATCATTTTGTGTCTTAAGATATGCTTTGTGAAATGATAAACAAAATCAGTTGTAAGAAATACAGACATGACTAAGGACGTATCCATTATGGAGGAAGCAATTACATCAGTAACAAAAGAAATAGTTGAAAATCAACATTTGTCCATGTCAAAGAACTCGTTAAGAGAGAAGATTCGATTTAACATTTCAGTTATCAAGGTTTTAGGAGTGATTATTCTTATTTCCCTATTAATGTCTAATATGGCTGTAGATTTCTCAAAACATTCAAACAAAGACAAATTAAATAGAAATGACAAAATATTTGGAAATCTTCGAAAAGAACCCTTAAAAGAAGATACCTGTGAACCAATAAGGCGGTACCAGTTGATCGATAATTTTACTGTGACAATTTGTGGTTTACAAGGTCAGAAGAGATTAGAAATCAGAGAATTTCATCATGATCAACCATCTATAAGCAGAGTTTACCTCACATTTCCTCAATGGGAACAATTACTAAAAATTGACTTTAACGTCACTAAAAACTTTGAAACTGATGATAACTAAAAATTTTGAATTTGAAGCTTAGAATGTTATTTGTAAAACATAAAATATTCAAGTTGTATTTGTGTAAAATGGTATATCATAGACTTATTGACATGTATACTGCGTGTAGAATTAATATGTACGTTTTTTAATATGACTTATGAATAAATATGTTAACAAATTCCTTGTCTGATATTTTATGATTTCGTAAAGACATATAAAAGTTTGAACATTTAATATCATTGTCTTTCAAAAGAAAAATGCCAAGCTACAAAGACTATTTGAAAAAAATCTATTACTCTCCAGGGAACCCTGCGGCGTTTGTTGGACCCGACAAGTTATATGAAATTGTCAGAAAGGAGGGGAAGTTTAAAATTGGACGTGGAAAAATCAAACAGTTTTTGAATAATGAAGACGCTTACAGTCTATATAAACCAATAAGAAGGACATTTCCACGTTCTAAAGTAATTGTTGACACAGTTGATTCTATGTGGGATGGTGATTTAGCGGATGTAAGCAACATTGCATCAGAAAATGATGGCTATAGGTTCTTGTTGGTCTTAATTGATATCTTTAGTAGATTTCTCTTCATAATTCCACTGAAAACGAAAAATCACAATGATATCATTAATGGTTTGAAACAAGTTTTTACTAAAAACCGAAGACCCCGGGTACTTAGGACAGACAAAGGGAGCGAATTTAAAAATAGGTGGCTTAAAACATGGCTAACCAAAGAAAAAGTGAATGTTATATACACTCAAAATGAAACTAAAGCTAATTATGCTGAGAGAGTGATACGCACAATTAAAAACATGATGTATCGTTACTTTATGAACAAGAGAACTTATCGTTATGTAGATGTACTGCAGAAACTTGTGACTAGTTACAATGAAAGACCCCATAGATCCCTCGGAGGACTTAGTCCTGGTTCTGTAAATGAAAATAATGTAAAGGAAACTAGATTACTGAGTTATTTAGCAAATCGTAGAATCAATAAAAAATCATTTAATACAAGTAAAGCAGAAAAAACAAAAAAGAAACAAAGGGTATTCAAATTCAAAATTGGGGATGATGTTAGAATATCTCAGCTTAAACGACCATTTCAACGAGATTATCAACAAAAATGGTCAGAGGAATATTTTAAAGTAAGCAAGCGTTATTTAAGAGGAAATATAGCCGTTTATAAACTAAAAGACTTAATGGATGAACCTATACAAGGTACGTTTTATCAGTATGAGTTGCAGAAAATTCAGAAACCTGACGATATTCTCTATCGCATTGAGAAAGTGATCAGAAAAAGAAAACAAGCGGGAAAGGAGACGGAAGTCTTAGTTAAATGGGAGGGATGGCCCAAAAAATTTAATTCGTGGATATCAGAAAGTTCTGTACAGAATTACAAATAAATAAGCAAGCAAGTGGTAAATTTTTATCATTCAATATGAGTATGCGAATGGTGTTAGCATCAACAGATAGCTTGGAATATTTCGATAACAGACCAGACAAGACGATAACAGACCAGAACTATTTAGAGTTCACCTAAACAAACAAATTCAGCTTGATGGTTATTGGATGGTTGGATTAACTGAATTTACAACACGGAGTTGGATACCTTCTAAGAAACAATCAGATATTTATGTTTGTTGTGATATATGTGAAGAAACATTTATAGGTGGAAAAGAGGTATCATTACTAAGAAGGATATTTCTCAGTGACAAAAAGGAAGAAAATTTCATATTTACAACCCCATACTATGTATCTATTAAAAGCACTACTATTCAGGAGATTAGTATATATATAACAGATCGAGAAGGAAATCCCATTTCATTTTTAGACGCACCAGTGACTGTTACTCTTCACTTTAAAAAAATTCCGTTTGTTTTATAATGAATAGCCAAACTTATGTGAGTGATCCTAAAATATGGGAAACATTTTACAAAAATATGGCTGAAAAGAATTTCAATCCATACAGATATAAACCAAAACAGCTGGGCAGAGGATTCCAAAAAGAAAGATCGTATGTAATTCCTGTTAGACCACATGCAGAGTTAGACACTCAAGAGACACTTAATCTCGTTACTCCAGTAGCTGCTGTTGAGGAAAGAGCACTTTCAGAACACTCAAAGAATGTTGAAGAGGGGATCCCCCACGTCAAAGTGAAAAGGGGTATAAAAAGACAAAATGATGATACAAAACGCACTTTGATGAAAAAGTTCAGAAGAGACACATCTTCACAGTTATCAGTTTTACAACAGAGGAAGAATCATTCAAATTTGAAATTGCATAAAAAATCCCGAAAAACTTTAAGAAAAAAAATATCAGGAAAGAAACTCTTGAAGAAAAGTAAAGTAAACAAAAAACCAAGGCGGATTTTAAAGATTGATAGCTTCAGAAATATATTCTAAAAAGAAAAATGTCATTTTTAAGCAGCGATAATAAGGATATTGCACAACCAATGGATCTCTCTCTCTTTGTATCTCCGTCTAATCAAGTTGCTGTTGAAAAGGTATACTATACAGAAGCAAGACCTATATCTAACATCGGTTCTACAGATACTCCAATTGAAATTGTTGTTTCGGGTGCAGGAGCAGAGTATATAGATCTCAGGAAAAGTAAATTATATGTAAAAGCTAAAATTGTAAAAGCTGACGGTACACCCCTAGCGCAGAATGAAAAAACTGGAATCATCAATCTACCTTTACAAAGCATGTTTTCACAAATGGATGTTTATCTGAATAATAAATTAGTATCACTTAATACTAATAATTATCCTTGGAAAGCATATATAAAAACAATTTTGTTTAGTGGAAGAGATGAATTACTATCACAGAAACAATCACAATTATTCTATAAAGAGGAGGGAAATTTAGCCGATGCTAACGCATATAACGGTGGAAACTCGGGTCTTGTTGAACGGTACAGTTATACCAAACAAAGTGCATCATTTGAATTGGAGGGGAACCTGATGGAGGACATCTTTGATTTGGACAAATACCTCATAAATGGTGTTGATATCTACATTAAACTTTTCCGATCAAGTGCACCATTTATGATTATGTCTGCAGAGAGTACTCCAGCGTACAAAATAGAGGTATTAGATGTTGTTTATAAGGTCGCAAAAGTACGCGTCGACCCAGGAGTGTTAATAAATCATAGTAAACAGATAGAAAGTACTCCAGTTAGATACATTTTACCACGAAATGAAGTGAAGATGAATACAATACCTAGCGGATCTACTGAATTTTACTGGGACAACATTTTCCCAAAAGCAATTCCAGATCGAATCATAGTTGGTGTGTTGTCTCAAAAAGCTGTTAATGGCGATTACACATCTAATCCATTCAATTTTGCAAATTGCAATGTAACTGATGTTGGAATTTATGTAAACGGGGAGAGTATTCCTGGAAGACCACTTAAATTGGATTATGATGATGATAGCTATGTAACAGCTTTCGTTCGCCTATTTGAACCGTGTGGAAAGTGGAACAGAGACACAGGATTGTACATTGACAGACAGAACTTTAAAATGGGATACGCGTTCTATGTATTTTCTATTGATCCCTGTGAATTTGGGGAAGAGTATATAAACTTAATACATCGTGGAAATACCAGATTAGAACTGAAATTCAAATCAGCGACAACAGAAGCTTTTAATGCTCTAGTATTTTCGACATATTCTGCTTTGTTAGAAATTAATAAGTCTCGCGAGATAAACTATATTCAACCATGAATACCAGACAGTTAGAAATTATCATTTCAAAAAATGAGTGTTTAAAAAAATATGTGAGAGGTGTTTTTGCATGCAATACCCTGCCGAACAAAGTGTCAAACTATCCAAGTGCATTTATTGTGAACACTGACCCGTTACCGCAACCTGGTAAACATTGGGTAGCAATTGTTATTCATAGTCCTTCACAAGTGGATTATTTTGATAGCCTTGGACAATCACCGACGCAAAATAAAGACATTGATTCATTTCTACGTAAAAACAGTCTGCATGTTTCCTTTTTTCGCAAAAAGATACAATCTAATGAGTCAAACCTATGTGGATTATATGTTTTGTGTTTCTTACTGTTAAGACTATGTTACAAGTTACTTCTTTTTGATATATCTAAATATTTTACTGATGATGTACATATGAATGAAATATTTGTATACAGCTTTATGCAACATTTCGTAAAATAAATTCATCGACATTTATGACTCTTTTATTCATATAAACTCAGAAGTTTTGAAAATATTGTAGTCTTAAACTTTCTTTGAGAGAGTAAACATGAATGATGAGACGTGTGCAACAGATTGGTGGGAAACAAAAGGATTACTCCCCTTTTCAGCACCAACCACTATCCTTATAAGTGGTAGTACACAAAGTGGTAAAACTTATTTTACCAAATCACTGTTGCAAAATGCAAATGGGATGTTTACCAAACCAGTGCAAAAGATAATATATGCATATTCGGAATATCAAAGTATATTCGATGAAATGAGGGATAATATATCAGGAATAATATTTCACCAAGGACTACCTTCTAAGGATGATATTGATCAATATACAGAGGACTCGGGTCATACAATTTTAGTTCTTGATGATCTTATGTTAAAGATTGTACAGACAGAAAATTGTGTACATTTATTCACAGTAACAAGCCACCATCGTAATATCAGTCTTATATTTCTGACACAAAATCTTTATCCGCCAGGAAAGTTTGCAAGAACAATTTCCTTAAATTGTCTTAATGTTATATTATTTAAAAATTACAGAGATTCACGTCAAGTTATTACTTTTGGATCTCAGATTCTTCCAGGGAATTTATCCTTTTTTAAGTCGGCATACGAATTAGCTACTCGTGAAAATTATGGCTATTTACATGTTTGTTTAGAGCCCTCACAAAATAAAGACTATCAAATGAGAACTCACATACTCCCTGGAGAAGACATGATTATTTACCAACCACTGTAAATATAGATGTTCAAAGAAAAGAGACATCATTTCCTAATTATGACTGCACGCGTAAGGAAGCAATTAATCTTCTTTAAATTTGTTATTAAAGCGGATATAAAACAGCAAAAAGCTATGATAAAAACTTTGTCGGAAAAACAGCTGGATGCCATTAGTGAGATATCTTTAAACATTTACACTGGTACTTTTCCTGTCCACGGGCGATATTTAAATAGATTGAAACCATATGCTTCGAACATTCGTCTTCTTGGTTCTAGAGAAGTAGCATACAACCGGAAACGTACAATTCTGTCAAAACATCCTCAGCTCTTGTCACTATTAATTAAACCTGTTTCTAAATATTTTGATAAATTTAAAGGAGACAAAACAAATGGCAAAGGAATTAATTCTAATTCCAAAACAGAGGTACGAAAATATACTCAAGAAGTTGGAGGGTGATGAAATTTCTACCAACAGGAAACCTGTAATTTCGTCTGAACAAATGGTTGCGGTGGAAAATCAATCTGTTTCAAAAGATGAATGTTCTGGAAAGTCAAAGGACGTCGATACCACTACATTATTGCAAACAGGATCTGGAATCACGGACGTTTACCATTCAAATAAGAAGAATAAAATTGGAAGACCTCCTGGTATTCCGAATGTTAAAAGAAAGAGAACTCTCCAATGGATAAAATACTAATTAATGTGTGGAAAGACAGACAAACTGATAAATTCATATAAATTTATTGCATTTATAAACATTTATTTATATCTTCTTTTCAATGTTTTACATGAGCATAATGTTTTCAATAAAGTTAATTTTTAAAAAAAACACTTTTGTATCTAATATCCATATGGAACGGTGTCCAAGTTTGACAGAATTCTTCGTTTAGTATAAACTATTTGGTACTTTTTATCTTCAACTTGGTTGTAGAGTTTTCGTTTTCTACTGTCTCTACATATCTTATTTGGATTTGAGACAGTAACTACAGATTTGTTTGGAGTAGTTATCATATTACGAATAGCTTCAAAATTTATAAGTTTTGAATTTTTCCAGTTCAATGTGAATCCTCGAACTTTGCATTCTTCTTTCCCTGACTTCGTTCTGTAAGCATAATTTTTCGGCCCACCAGAAACAAATTCTTTTATGAATTCATCTTCCATAGAAATTTCATTTGTCAATTCACCTAAATAGTTGCCTTTGGGAAGTTTGAGAAGAATATCGGACGGCAATGATACTTTGAAAACAATACTGTCAGTATCAAAATATAGCACATCCTCTCCCAAAATGTCTAAAACACTGTATAATTTTAAACGTGCCCACATCGTAGTAAATGACGCTAAAAAAATGTTCGTTCTGTAGTCAGCTGCTGGAAACAAAGGATGATCGGTCCATTCTAGCTGTATTGTGTCCTTCGAAATTATATGAAAATTATTCACAACCTTTGTCACGTCTGTAAGTTTCTGTGTCTCCGATTCGTGGATGAAATTAGATTGTCGCATCAATAAACGTTGCCCAAATTTCCCCAAAAACTGTTCAAACACAATTTTGCTAAACATCGCAAGCCTGGATTCTTATGAATTTTGTCATACTCCAGCATATACCTTCATTTTCTTTATAATGACAGATGTATTCTTGTTTCTGCTCCTCTGTTTCACATTCTGGAGGAAATCCCGATGCTTCCTGTTTTAGTTTTAAAAACAGTTTCACATACTCTGAGAAAAGTCCACCTTCGCCACTTTTTGTATCATATTGTGTAGCCTCTTCAAAGTGGTATATTTCATATATTTTCAGTACTCTGTAACCCATTGAAATGGCTACCTCTAACTCGGGTGTACACCATGTTCCTATAAGACATCTTTCATTTATGGAACAATTGCAAATGTTTTGATTTCCATCATCTGCACACTTTCTACATAGTGGAAATTTTAACTTTCCATTAGATGTATAGGGTAATACAGGGTGGTACAATCCTTTTGGAGGTAAAACTTTAACCTTTGCTAGTCCAAAATAATTATCAAGAGGTCCAAAATTTTCTGTGATGATCATAGGGTGTCCGATGGGATATTTACAATATTTGTTAGTCCAAGGGTAAAGACTGGTGAAATCATAATAATGAATTTGTTCATTATCTTTAGCCTTATAATGAAGTTTTAAGCATTCGTGCGACCTCCAAAGAAACTATCTCTAGGATTCAACCTCTCCTGGATATCAAGACTTGATACATAAAGTTGCAAAGGTTCAAGTGTTGTTATTGCTTAAGAAACTCGTGTTCCCAAATTGTGAACTAACTTGTAGCCTAAACGCTTTAGTTCTCGTTCTCTCTTCTTCGTAACAGTATAGAGCTCTTCCATTGATTGACTCGTCAATGAATCTGTCATTTGGATAGCAGCTAGGGCAGCCATGAAATAACATCCTGTCTGAAAGAAAATAACTTAGTGAAGTAATTACAGTTTATTCTGCTATAAGTATAAAGTACATTAAGAGAAATATCAAAACAAAATAGGTAGTTACCATAAAACTCGTACACTGTCCTCTTTCCATTTTCATCAGAAAACCCATCAACATCTGTATTTGGTATTGGTATGAGTATCTCTCCTCCATTCAATGCGTGCTGAATAAAAACAGGAGTACCTTGTCGACGTTTTTGTTCCATGATCCATTCCAACCACTGAATTGATATCTTACTGTAATTATCATTTGAAGATAACCAGTTGAGGGCACAACTGCTATTTGACTCTTAGCAAATCTTGTTTCACCAACAAGAACATTAGGATCGTTCAATAAGTCATTAATGTACAAATTGTCCCCATTCATGTTTATGAATTCTAAATTTTGTTCGTCCTAATTTAATTGTGTGCCACGAAGACAGACTGTCTAAATTAGAACCTTTAATCTCAATTTCCAGTTCTTCTTTCAGAAAAAGAGATTTATATATAGCCATACACACGCTGGCTATTGTAGCGTGATCAAACGGATCAACTCCAAGTGTAGATGATATTTTAATTGTCCCATCCCTTTGTCTGTTTTCCTTCTTTATGGATGTGGCTTCTATAACAAGATTTCTGAATGCCAGGCAGCCGCGTCTTAATATGTCAACATCAGATTTACAATACTCTCGTATTTCTTTCTTGAAATTAAATGTTTCATTTTTCTTTGTTTCGTACCATTTTAAAAAATCCTCTCTATCGTCATTTGACATATAATCAGGACCGTAATACTGAGGATCAGGATATTTACCCACAAACGTCTGGTTTTCAACTTTATTAAACAAGTGTGGGAAATACCCTTTACATAATTCCTCCAAACCAAATGCACTTGGTATCTTTGCTAATTTCATTGGAAGAAAATTCAGAGAATCCAGAAATGTTAAATTCAACTTTCTCCCTATGTACATGTACATGATTTTTGAGCCGTTATATATTATTTTATCGGGTCTAATAGAATGACGATCAATTAATACTTCAAGAATTGGGTACAAGTCAAAACTTTTAGCATTGTGTGCCACTAATATTGAATTTTTGTTATGTTCCTGAGTTATATACGAACAAAACTTCAAAGCAGCATCATCCCCTTCAAAAATGACTTCTCTGAATCCACACGACTCTGTACACGGTGGTGAAACATATTCGTTTTTATCCTTCTTCTCACATATTCTACATCGTGTTCCACAATTATCACACTTTGAGTCAGGTGTGAGTTGGTTCTTTTCGCACACATTACATGATTTTTGCAAAACTGCAAGATTGACCCTATGTTGTTTCATCCCACAAGATGGTTCCATACAGTTTTTACATAGACAACATTCAATGCATTGGGTTTCTTTTCCAACACAATTTTTACAAACGTAGGGGAGGAGGACGAATACCGCAATCCTGACGAGTCTCGAAGTCATAGAAAATAAATTTTTTGTTTCTTTTCGTGATATCGACATTCAGTTTTCTTTGATAGCATAAATGCTGTCCCACTTGAAATTGAGTACAATTGCTGCATTTCCATTCTCCACATCTATGTTGTTCTGGCGACCGTTCACAATATTTTATGACTTTTCTACATATTCTGCACTGGTATACTGAATTACACTGACTCGGAATTAATTTTCCTCGGACTTTTTTCTCAATTTTATGTTTTTCAAAACATTCCAGTGATCTACACATTCGACCACAAGATCGACAACTCAGGTATCCACGTGCACCTCTGTCTCTACAGTTTTTACGTAGACAAACATTACAAGTCGTTTCGCATGTATGTTTATATTGGTGCTTATATGTTTTCAAACACTGGGTACAAAAATTGGCTTTAAAAAACTTTGAATTTTTGCAATTCCGTGCCAATGTTTCTCTTCTCCTATTTCTACATGATACAAGTAGATATTTGGTTTTTCATTTTCATCCACTACCCTAATAAATTTGTCTCCAATGCGAGAAGAGATAACTAAAATATTTATATTCAGGAATTTCTCAAAAGGTGGAATGTCATTTAGCCCTAAATATCGATCAGTTGATACACCACATTTTTTACAGAGGTACATTGCAAGTTCAGTTTGTGACTTTTTTCTTGTTTTCATCAGTATATTTTCATAGAATTTCTTTTTAACTGTTCGATGCTTCACAATTTTGTCAAACGTTGATTCAGTATCATTTTTGGTCAATTCATCCCATGTTTGAGTCTACTTTTCAGCATATCTTCAAGAAGCATAATCCTATTGCAAATTGCAAGACAGCTTGTTAATTGTCAATTTTCAATATAAAATGTTTGATTTTCTTCCGTTCTAATGAGTTTTTAGGTCCTACCCAAAGATGTAATTGGTAATTTACTAATAATCCCTCATTAACTTTGATATTTTCGTTCGAGTTTAGTACCTTTGTCACCTCACTCAAAACAGTATCTGCATTTAAATTTTCCCAACTTTGTAATGGTACTACGATTGGATTGATTAAATCTGGATGATGAAGAACTACGCGACCAAGGTCTGCATCGTGTCCCCTAGCTTGATGTAAAACATCGTCGAACATTTCGTGTAAATTTTGATAGATATCTAACAACCTTTCACCATACCAATTTTCATTGAACTTCACTTTGTATGACGTGTCTTTTGCCAGTGTTTTCTTAAAAGTTTTCACTTCTTTTTTCCACACAAAATAGGGTTTTTCACTTTCTCCTCCCCCTTTTCCAGTTTGATTTAGATTACCACTATAACAGCGGGGTCGTTTTATAGAATTTTCCCCACTATTCCGTACCTGTTCTAATCTACGTTCAACATCTGGATCCCCCGCTATACCATGTACACTTGCAAAGAATTTTATATGTTCTTCATCTTGAAGACACTCAAGAATTTCTTGCAATAGACTACTTGTGTTTTTTTGTTTTTCCATTTTATATACTTTCTGTTACAACTATACTCTTTATTCTTCATTGACAGTTTGGGGTAGGCCATGTGTGTTATTTTTCATTTCTAACTAGTTGTTCTTCTAAACACATTCAAAACAAGGTTTATTATTGTCTATTCGTCTTTTGGAAATGAGCACGATCAATGCATCTGCATCTCACGGACAACTTCTGTCTTCTCCTGGAGGAAAGTAATATTCTCTAATCCTCACTAAACCAAACTTTATTTCTGCAAATAAAAATTTCTTGTTTAAAAAAACGCAAATATCATGTGAACTCCAATGAACAATGGCTATCAAGTTCCTAAGATATTGCGGATATGAATAGAATCATACAACATAATTGGTAATGAAAAAAGAATCTCTCAATTTGAACATAATATGGAACAAAATAACAACAAAGATTTTTTTTTTAAACATGTTTTATTTGTGCAGTTTTTCTACAGTACAAAACAAACAAAATAAAAGTAATCAATTTGTATAAATCATGTTATTAATTTAAATAAATGGACAATCTGGCACTTGGATTGTAAAATACATAACCCGTTTGTATTTTTTTTTTTTTACAAAAAAAAAGGACAAATATGGTACAAATTATCCGAATCCAATATTCATTAATGTCCTAGCACTCCTGGCACTTACATATGATAAAGAGTTTCAAGTTATTATACTGCATGTAATCAAAAACATCATAAATCACATTCTTTTATATCTTATAAAATAATCGTTGGGAATTAGGATTATAAAAAATACATACCACTGTATTTAAACAAGAAAAAAATGCAAACAAGTCAATCTTTTCTTCTTCATGTTGAACATGCTGAGCAAACACTAAGAGTTATTCCCCTTAGTTTGAATTTAAGGTATTTCAATGTATAACGACGATATTTTGTACGTAGTAAATGCATAATCCCATATTCTTAATCATGGTCATATTTTAAAGATGTTATCAAATAAAAATGCTCCACCAAAGGAATTTACAAATTTTTGTCCAATTAATTGCACCTTGAATTTTACACTGAAGTCTATGGACAGTGTATGTTTTTATCAGATATAGTAAAAAGCAATTTAAATTTCAAACAAATCTCTTGGTGAAATATGCATAAACTCCCTCTTCATAATTTTGAAATAGAATAATTTTTT
>CAJDSM010002531.1:7105-17864 GCA_903981925.1 Ostrea lurida
GGAAATTAGAAATGGAGATCCAATGTTTATATACAGACTTTTGAAAGGTTTGATTGTTCAAGTAAAAAACAGACAAAAATCTTATAGATTTGGCATGTGTTTAAACCTGGTACAAAATACTACCTTTTGTTTCAGAAACAGAGAGGTAGAGAATCAGCAGCATTTTAAAGGGGCATGGACACGTTCTGAGCTAAAATGTCAATTTTAGTTTTCATGTTTAATTATGCTCACTTAGGGATTTCTAATGGTCAGCAAAATTTGAACGTCATTTGTTGAGTTTTACAAGAGAGATACAGCACTTACACTTCTCACAATGTAAACAAGGCTCGAGGGCTTGTTTTTGTCTTTACACAAAGATTGCGCTTACAGAAAAACCATGTTTTAAAAACAAAATGAGATGTGAGAATCACTATGAACTGTTAATTGTGTTCAGAATGAACTTGTGAGTATGAAGAAATCTGCTTTAAACGGAACGATACTAAGCAATTCAATGTAGGTAAACGAAAACATTGAACTCAACTTTGTTCTTACATAGTGATGGATTGTAATGCTGTATCTCACTTGTACCTCACAAATGACGTTTTTCAATTTTTTTGCAGACCCATTAGAAATACCCGTAAGTGGGCATTTTAAAGCATTTTAAAAATGGGAAATTGTAAAGATTTTAACATTTTAGGCTCGAACGTGTCCATGCCTCCTTTTAAAAGAAAGTAGTAGCAGTCCCCCAATACATACAACAAGAGAAAATTCTAATGTTGACATAATGAACCACCACTTCAGGTTTCATCATGCTCAAGAAGATGAAATTCTATGTTTAACCAACAAGACTGAACAATCAAACAAAAGAATTAGTTAAACAAAGGCCACAAAATTATCACCAAAGCTTGCAGACATAGAAGAAGATTGGTTAGATGATATCATCCAAACTGGGAAAGCAAAGCTGGCATCAGATGTGTTTGAAAAATTAATTTCAGACTATTTTCCATGCTCTAATAGTGAGGAATCTGGTAAACAGAAAAGGAACTACTTTCTCAACATAGGCATGATTATATTCATGAACAAGAACATGGGATAGTTTCTGGTGGTTTGTAACCAAACAAAAAGACATTATTTTTCACTCAAGACAGACAAGGGAAAAATCATTTGCTGAACAATTGGGCAGCGTGTTTCTGTTATAGAGTTTCTATAATGTCATTAAGAAAGTTTAAACTTCTCGACGTTTTGAAAGTTTTTGCGGAAACTTTTTTTCAAGTTAAATTCCAGGCTTATGATCAATTGATTGATTGAGATCAGATAAATATTAAATTCTATGTATGTAAGGCAAAGGAGAACGAACAGTTTGATCAATTCTCATAAGTCCCAATAGAATACAAAAGCAAGAGTCTTGGCAACAACGGACCCCTTGGACACACCAGAGGGATGGGATCAAAGGGCCTTAGGAGGATAAGCATCCCCTGTTTGACCGGTCACACCCGCCGTGAGCCCATAGTCTTCATCAGGTAAACGGGAACATCCGTAGTTCAAATCAGTGTGTGAAAACGGCCCTTAACAATGGCTATGAAATCACATCAGACCGCATTTGACTTCAAGGTAGGTCATTTACTGGTAAACTAAATTATTTATAACGACCGTAGGAATGTTTACGAAATGCTGCCCGTTAAACGTGGACTGTTGAAAACCTAGGGATGGCAACATTTTTATTCGTGTTAAACCTGTTAATCGGTCGGAACAGTTGGTAATCGTTGCAAAATCCGTAATCGGTTAATCGAAAAAAAAAATACATAAAAAAATGTGTATATTTTGAATTTATCTTTCACGGAATTTCCAATTCCATTTTCAAAAGCGTTTTGAGTTTTCATGTATCAATTAGTTAATGTCGAGACAAATTCCCTGCATAGCGGAAAAAAAAAGGCGTTAAAGAAAGGTGCTAATTTACTTTTGTCTTGAACGCCGAAGTCCCTTCTTACAGTATTTTCTTTAGTCAGATTAATGGACAACAAGATTTTACTGTTGGAGTAGTCTGTGAACTGTTGGCTGTTATCATTGAACATGCCACCCTTCCACCGTTCTCCACTGATGTGAGCTCTTTTTTTTTTCTTTCGATAAAAATGACAAATTATTAGTTTTGAAAATGGTGAAAGTTTAAAGAATAAACTTGTGAAATCTAGACTTTTGGATTTATTTCTTTAATTCGTTTTTAGCTCACTTGAACCGAAGGTTCAAGTGAGCTTTTTCTGATCACCTGTTTTGTCCGTCGTTCTGTCTTGTTCGTCCGTCCGTCTGTCCGTTAACTTTTCAATTCGACTGGTCTTCTCAGAACCACTGGGCCACATTCAAACCAAATTGGTACAAATCATCCTTGGGTTGAAGGGGATTCAGTTTGTTCAAATGGAAGGACCAGGCCCCCTTCAAAGGAGAGATAATCGCGGAAAATGCCAAAAAATAGGGTGGGTCATTTAAAAATCTTCTTCTCAAGAACCCACTGGGCCAGGAAAGGCTGAAATTTTATATGAAGCTTCCTGATATAGTTTGGAAGATTCAAGTTTGTTCCAAATCTGACCCCCGGGGGTACGAGGGGCCACATGGGGATCAAAGTTTTTACATTATGATTATATAGGAAAAAAACTGAAAGATCTTCTTTCAAGACCACTGCGACCAGGAAAGGCTGAAATTATATGAGCTTCCTGATATAGCATGAGATTCAAGTTTGTTCAAATCATGACCCCCGGGGGTATGATGGGGCCACAATAGGGGTATCAAAGTTATTACATTATGATTTATGTAGGGAAAAATTCCTTTAAAAATCTTCTTCTCAAGAACGCCACTGGACCAGGAAAGGCTGAAATTTATATGGAAGCTTCCTGATATAGAGGAGATTCAAGTTTGTATCAAATATGACCCCCGGGGGTACGATGGGGGCCTCAATAGGCGGGATTCAAAGTTTTACATATATTATATAGTTAATATCTTTAAAAATCTTACTTTCTCAAGAACACTGGACCAGGAAAGCGAAATTTATATGGAAGCTTTCCTGATATAGTGGAGATTTCAAGTTTGGTTCAATCATGACCCCGGGGGTCGATGGGGCTACAATTAGGCGGATCAAAGTTTACATTATTGATTATATAGGAAAAATCTTTAAAAATCTTCTTCTCAAGATACCACTGGACCAGGAAAAGCTGAATTTATATGCGAAGCTTCCTGATATAGAGGAGATTCAAGTTTTTTTTCAAATCATGACCCGGGATACGATGGGGCCCCAATATGCAGCCAATGACATCACACCACGGTTCAACGCAATCTACGCGGTTCGTGCATGTTGGTACGCGGGTTCGGTGCGTTACCATTGATTTTCACGGTACGGGTAATATTTCAAAAGATATTTCCTCCTAAATATTGCATATATCAGAAAAGTAATGTGGCTCACGGGTTGTCGGAGAGTCCATGTTTATCTTCTTATATTATGTATGAAAATAATGACAAAGAAAGAAAACACATAACCTGTTCAGAATTGGGTTTTATTGCTCTAAATATAAACGGCGTCGAACCCTCATACCAACCATCGAACCAGAACCCGCGTACCCAAATTGAAATTTATCATCAAAATAATCCTTGTGTTCTTCACAATTTAAAAGCACTCAGAAAGAGTTCTAAGTGGTCAGATATCATTTTTCATACATTAAAGTCCTGTCAGAATTATAGCCAGGTACAAGATACATTCAATATTGAAGATGAAATTTATGTGAATAGCAACCGGAGAGCATGTTGCCCTCACTGTCCACGAATGTTCCCGGCTCCTATAGCTTACTTCTACCGTTACATAATATGATGTCAGATAGAATGGACTCTCCGACACCCGTGAGCACCATTACTATTCTGGTATTTGCATATTTAGGGGAAAATCTCTTGAAATAATTTACCACACCGTGAAAATCAATGGTAAAGACCGAACCCGCGTACCAACTGCCACCGAACCGCGTATTGTTGCGGTTGAACGTTGGTGATCATGGGACCCTAATAAAGCTGTATTCGGTTGAAA
Organism: Ostrea lurida; assembly: GCA_903981925.1. Classification (NCBI taxonomy): domain Eukaryota; kingdom Metazoa; phylum Mollusca; class Bivalvia; order Ostreida; family Ostreidae; genus Ostrea; species Ostrea lurida. Next base: position 11,145 of record CAJDSM010002531.1, read on the forward strand.
GTCCTGTTCGGTATGCAGATTGTATACAGCTTCATTGGGATATGAAGAGTAAATGGTATCTTGGTAGAATTGATATTGCACTGGGTCACTTCATGGCTCAGAATTTTTTTGGAATGGTTATTAGTGCTTATAACATTTTATTTTCTAATGGTAGGCTACTGACAAATAAGATGCCATTTCAGGAGTTTCAATAGTCTCATTTAAAGGGACATGGACACGTTTTGAGCTAAAATTTATATTTCCACTTCTAATGTCTGCAGTGCTTCCTGAAGATGATGTTAATGGTCAACACAAATTGTAACATGTCAGTTGCTGAGTTAAAAGTGAGAATACATGCACTACGTTCTGTTTGTTATGTAAACAAGGCTCGTGTCATCTTTTTGTTTACATATGTGAAATATGCTACTGAACGTTTCAGTTGAAGCAGATTGTTCATATTACAAGTTCATTCGTAACACATACAAACAGTTCCTAATATTTCTCAATCTAATTCTGTCTTAACATGATATTTTTTAAGCAACTTCTATGTTACAAACAAAAATATGACACGAGCCCTGTTTACAGAACAGAAAATTGTGAGTGCTGTATTTCTCTTGTAACTCAACCAATGATATTCCAATTCTAATGATCATTAGAAATACCTTACATCAAGCATTGTAAATATTAAAAGTGGAAAAATAAATGTGATTTTTTTTTTAGCTCAGAACGTGTCTATGCCCATTTAAAGGAAGCATTTTGCAATCTCTTTTTTCGTATATGGATCATATCATGATGTGCTTTCTGACTTGTTGAACACCGATTGCGATGTCGTTCTTTTCATTATGATTTTGACTACGGATTGCTCCATTCACCTGATCTAAACAATGGGCTCACTGCAGGTGTGGCGGGTCGATATGGGGTGCGTACTCCTCCTGGATAACTGATTCCGTTTCTTGTATATCCAAAGGTCTAAATTATTAATTCCTTAAAGGAATCATAAAAGTAATCACTGGTCGTTATTTATATCACTGATGTCTTGTATCCGAACCAACGTTTAACAATTTAAAAAAATGAAATTATCTTATTTTGGCATGTTTATATAGCAAACTAATATCACACATGTACAAAACCTTTAATAAATTTTAGAGGTTACAAATAACAAGTGTTCGTTGTGTTGCGTAAACGTATATCTAGAATGAATAGACTGCAAAACTTGGAATTTTAAAGCGATCATCAGCATATCGATTACGGTATCTACAATGTAATTTTTTTTCTGCATGGTCATCATCTCATTGACCATTATTTTGAAGTAAACACGATTGCTTTGTCGAATACTGTGGAATCATTTTAATTCGTGGGGGTCAATGTTCGTGGGTAACCAAAATTTTGCTGGTTCGTGGGGACGTAATTTCGTGGGTAATTGATAAATAATGCAAACGGCATAATATTTGTAAAGATTAAAAGGAAACTAAAACATGTTCGTGGGGACGTAAATTCGTGGGCAACAGTGACCCACGAAATCCACGAACATTGGTCCCCCACGAACAATGATGATTCCACAGTAATTGGATATATTCACCGTCAGACCATAATTACATATAGAACAGATTTTCCTTGTTTAAACTTTTATTAAAATTTGTGTCCCATATTTAGCTTTTCTGGTGACGCTTTGTTTATTTGATCCTGTTTATTGCAGAAATCAGATCATTGACTTGATCTCTATTCTTCCTCCCCTCACTAGTATTATCAAAAGTCAATGGAACACGGGCAGCTGATTGTGATATGAAATCTTTTAATTTCTGGTCGGCAGTGTTCAAATAGCTTTCTAAGGTTCCACCATCCTCATTCAGTTGATCCTTTTTCGAAAATAAAACAATTCCACGTCTTTTGAAATTGTCTCCGAAAAAATTAGATATTCTATCTAAAGTTTTCAAATCTTCGTCACAAATAGAACCGAACGCTATCACAAGAATGATGATATATGTATCATTGTTGATTAACTTTTCCATTGAACTGAACCGTGGCTCTTTATCAACATTATCTGTGTCAAAAAGTCCAGGCGTGTCTATGACGTGGATACTATATTCTCCTTGTATGGCATGCTCTTTTTTGCATTGCTGTGTTACGGAGCTAGGTGACAACCTTGTATCGAATTTTTGAGAGCCTAAAATTGTGTTCCCACTTGAACTCTTACCACTGCCAGTCTTTCCCACGAGTAGAATATATATGTTCTCCAAATCCAATAGTTGTACAGTAGCCTGCGTCTCACCTGAAACGTGAATTATTCTTAGATTGAAAGCTTTAATTGAAAATTACTCAATAGTGGTTGAATGTAGTATTTTTTTTCTTCCTAATCGGCATTAATCTAACTGATCGGAAATACATGCAATTATCATTACCTTCTTCTCTTGGACATCTAGGAGGACAATTACTGGAATTTCGAAGGACTGAAAATATTCATGTATCATAAGCATGAAAAAGAATTTGAGAAATTACTGACAGATACAAAAAGGCGAAGTTAACATTGTGTAAAACGTAATCATAATCCAAAAAATATATACAAATAGAATATCTCGCAGTTGATCGATACGCAAGAGCATGCTATGTGTGTGCGGATTTTTGAAAGCGAGGCCAACTACTAACAAAAAAGTTGAGGTTGCAGGGTTATAACGAATCTCGTTTAAATTCATCATTTCGCAAATTCTACGGTCCTATAATGACCTTGTTTGCGATTGCAATTATCACTAAGTCATATGTTGACTGATTTGTTTTATACCCTTTGTAGACTGTCATTTTCGTACTAGATTCGACTACGGGTAATCCCGTTTACTTTATTTCGACTATGTGCTCATGGGGGTGACCGGTCAGCAGAGGATGCTTACTCCTCCATGGCACCTGATCCTACCTTGCTTTTGTCGAGGGCCGTGTTGCCCCCACATTCGAATTGTATATGTTTTGTTGGATTATGAATACGTTTTACACGATGTTACCTTTGCCTATTTGTATTTTAACGATATAACCTGTATAACAATTTGGGATGATTCCTTGAACTTTTATTTTGTTTTATTATTAAGGCGTTATTACAAATGTATGACTATTCCTCAAACCCAACGTTTGGTAAGAGGCGAAACATATCTATGTCTTTTTGATAAAAATCTTTTCATGGATGAAAATTTTATACTATACATGTAGGTAAATCACTAATGATATTGATGGCTATAATTATATCCCTTTGCATCGTCCTTTAGTACCTTTATTTGTTGATTAAATATACTTTGCTTATGTGTAAAACATTAACTGCGGATTACCCCTTTTACTTAGTCGAGGCTTACGACGGGTGCAAACAGTCGACAGTGAAAACGTACTACTCTTAGGCACCTGATCCCACCTTTGCTGTGTCCAGTGATCAATGTTTGCTTAACTCTTGTTTTGTATTAGATTTGGGACATGCACGATTGATAACTTTTCGTCTTCTTTATCTTTTCATGCATATGCCCCTAGGGACCCATTATTTGGCAATAAACCATCTGTTACTTACAATAATTCGTAATTTTAATGTTCAGTGTTGATAAAAAAAATGTACATTGCACATTTAGTACAAAACAGTTGCATATAATATTATGGGAGTTGTGGGGTTGATGGTATTCAATTCTTAATTCATGGTGCTCTTTTTTACCGAACCAAAACAATGATGATCTTACCGGATGTATTTTATTTAAGAGTAGACATCAAGTAGACTACAGCTGGCCAATGATTTGTAAATTTACAATCAAAAATTGGAATATGACATTAAGTGCATTGGGTATTAATGAATCCATATGCTATATCCACCCAAAACCAAACCAAGTATTACATGTACCTGCAACATAATCTTGAGAAACTTACATGAACAAAATCCGTCCTCTGTACTATGTGCCCGGTATCTTCTGTATTTGTAGAGGAGAAAACCAAAAACGGTGACAATAATAAATCCAAAAATAGAACTACATAAAATGACTGCTAGATGACTACCTCCGTTTGAAGCCTGATCCACTGGAAATCTTAAATAAACAAATGATGTATTAACAAGAGTCTAAAAACAGCAGCATTTCCTTCAGCCCCATTTCCCCCCAACATCTAACCGAAGCATCATTTACTTTTCAACAATTAGTCACGTACTGTTATCAAAATGTTAATTTTACAATGGATATTTCCGGGCAATTGTTTATTGTTCAACAAATAGTGTAGGAAAAGATATGCATGATTCCTACAGAAATGTAGAAACGCTAAATACTCATCAGTATACTTTATGGATTATTAATTTTGAAAACGGGTGTAAGCTACAAACAAAAAGATTGATTGTACTCTCTTTGTTAATTGTACTTGACCTTGAGTTTGGAAAGATAATGTTCTGATACATTCTAGCCATATTGTGTTTCCGCAAAATATTTCTGAATTCAAACTACATGTATTTTTATTATATTCAGTAAAAAATAGTCTCTATATTTTCTATATAGAGAAAACGCTAAAAATAATTGATATTTGATCCGACGAAAAATATTGCCGGTCATCTAATTTTATATATTGACCGGCATAGAGTTTTCTTCCACCTTTTTACAGTGTTTGATTGGTACAAGAAGATTGATTTAGTGTGACGTAATAAAAACATCGCGACTACAAAGCAAACGTGACGTCACAATTAAAAAACAAGATAACGTTTATTAATGCAATCATAGCAATATTCTCTAGATAGCAATACCGACATCGATAGTGGACACCTATTAAAGGAAAGTAATATCCCATGTTTTCTCGATGTACATGTGATCTTGTAAAGTTAATATTCAGAGGAGCAAATATCAACCATGTTGAGTGATTTCTCTATAAGAGAGGATATAAAGACAATTCTTCTCAAATATAGCAAACTATTTTATTGACTCGTTTTTCATATATCAAAATAATTATTGACTGTGTTTTCGGGCAACATTGATTATGTTAGTCCCTCGGGACGAAAATATTGCCCTCCGCTCCGCGTCGGGCAATTCCTTGGGACTAACATAATCAATATAAAATGGCAAAGTAAACAATGTGTTAAACGTATTCATAGTCCCAAAAACATCTATACAAAATCGAGTGTAGGGCAGCACTGACCTCACAAATAGAGAAGACAGTATCAGGTGCCATGGAGGAGTAAGCATCCTCTGCTGACTGGTCACACCGCCATGAGCCCGAGTCGGAACAAAGTAAACGGGGTACCAGTCACAAATCTAGTACGAAAATGACAGTCTAACAAACGGTATGAAATAAATCAGTCAACATATGGCAAACAAGGTCAAATAGCGACCGTAGAATTGCGAAATGATGACTTTAAACGAGATTCGTATAACCCTGCAGCATCAACTTTTTGGTTAGTAGTTGGCCTCGCTTTAAAAAAGTCCTCATACGCATGCCATGCCATTGCGTATCGAATCAACTGAGAGACATACACACCATAAGCAGTGAATGGTACGTTACTACATAGAAAAGGAAAATTGGCGATAGCAAAATCAAAGGCACCACGCCTATCATATAATGTAGCTGTCAGTCTGCCATTAGAGTCAATATTAAGTAAAATATCCACATATGAAGCAGATATGTCAGATTCTGTGGTGTCCTTTATGTTGCTCTCAACCCCATTCAATATTTGTATAGTACGTGAAATGTCTTGCTTATTTGAATAGAAATGACTATTTTAAAGACGTGCCACGTCACAGATAGATTGAAATCTCAAATATAAGCTTAGAAGAAAAGTTTACTTCACGCGATAGGGAAATAACACTTCGTGTAAGTACATTTGTAAGTAACATCAACTATATTTCAAACACACCCTAAAAGATACGAATGTAAGTGATCTTTTCAAAAATATTTTTGACGTTTTTCTAGCTTGTATTCGTCGTTTAATAATACTTTACTTTATATTGTTGCTGGGGAAAATCCGAAAATAGGATTTGTGTTTCAAGAGCTCAACAGAATCGTTCAAATCAAGCATTTCGAAACTTTTATCGTAGATATAATGATTTGATTTGCAAACACAAGTTGTCATTTGGTCGAATACTGCCCTACGTGTTTCATATAAGGACTTTTTAAAGCGAGGCCAACTACTAACCAATAGCTGTTGCAGGGTTATAACGATTTTTGTTTACTGTGATAATTTCGCAAATTCTACTGTCGCTATCATTACCTTGTTTGCGATTACAAATTATCTTTAAGTCATATGTTGATTGATTTGTTTCATACCCTTTGTCCATTTTTGTACTAGATTTGACTACGGGTAACCCCGTTTACTTTATTTTGTCTAAGGGCTCATGACGGTCAGCAGAGGATGCTTACTCCTCCATGGCACCTGATCCTGTCTTCGCTTTTGTCGGAGGTCCGTGTTGCCCTACACTCGAATTTGTATATAAATCATATACGGTACCAATTTTGATGCACCAGATACGCATTTCGACAAATTATGTCTCTTCAGTGATGCTCAAACCGAAATGTTGGAAATCCGAAACATGAAAATAAAACTTTATAAAAGTGAACAATGTAGTGCCAAAGACTGGAGCCAAATATTTCGAAGGATCAGAGCTATGCCTGAGGGAGATAATCCTTAATTTTGATATGAATTTCTAATTTTACTATTGCAATTAAATACATATCCGTATTTCAAGCTAGTAACATAGTACATAGCAACTGGGCTGTAGAGACCCTCGGGGACTAACAGTCCACCAGTACAGGCCT
>CAJDSM010002532.1:0-22907 GCA_903981925.1 Ostrea lurida
AATTGTAACGAAAAACATGCAAGCATTAAATAGTCCACAAGTTTCAAAAATGGTGAAGAAAGAGTTTCCTCTGGTGAATGTTGAAGACGATCGAGGTTAATACAAGTCTCGTTCAGCCCAGAGACATGAGGAAATGTGGTTCACACTGTTTGCACACTAATTAATACAGAAAAACATCTAATCCAGTACCCTTGTAAAGGTTTGTGTAAATTAGAGAGGAACTGCATCCACAGCAAGGAATGTACATTGTATTGATTGATCAGTATTAGATATAAATAAAGACGACCCTCTTCATAGCTTGGGCACTTTTACTGTGATCGATGTTAAGGACCCCAAATTGTGAATGTAAGTTTGTTTGTGGTATGGGGTGAGCCTGTGGTTTTAATTCTTATGAGACAGTGGGTTTTTTTTTGTTTGACCAATGTAAAATTTAATTATTAAAAATAAAATATTTTCATCTCTGTTTCACATAAAGTACGTATCTGACAGCAGTCCAGGTTTATCATGAACGATCGATGTACCTTAATTCACGTGAAGTGATAATTTTCGTATTTTAATTACATGTAAAGATTTTGTATGGAATAAATTATATGCATTTGCTATTTATTAAATTAACATTACAAATGAATAGAATTTTGAACCCCTTGGCTTAATTTCCACATTGGTACTGCATACTAGTATCAGTTTATGTTAGTGCCAGCCATGCTTAAAGGTGTTTTTCAATTAAATATGCTGCAAAAAAAAAAAAAATCACTGCTTTAATAGATTTTTGTGAAGGTTGCCATGCAAAATAAATCAAGTCTGACTGCAGCTACTGGTCAATATTTGATGAATATGGAATCCCATTTGATTGCTTTGATCAGTGAAGCAGGTCTAGGAGAATAGCCTATTAAATCTGTGTGTTGATACCCAGGTGTATCACCATCAATATGTGTCACGCCATTTTAAGAAGGAATTTTGCATATAGTTGTCTGTCAGCTCTGACAAATTAATTAGGTAAAAGAAATTGTCTTTGCAGCAATTATACCACTGTATAATGATACAAGATCAATGGTCTGGAATTGAATTGTACACCTGAGACTGATATAATGTTTCAATATACTCCATCATGAAAATTGTCTGGAAATGCAACTATTAAGCAAAGTTTAAAAGCAAAATATTCATTGAATAATTCGATAATTTTTGAAGACTGCATGTAGTTCTGTGAGTGAGGATTAGAAATTTAATATGATTTAATATTATATATATAAAACTCACAAAATTCTTGTTGAAATATCTAATTTGTGAGTTCAGAATTTGGAAACTCGGAAAAAATTGCAAGTTATTTTTATCAGTTGTTTATAATGTCTGTACTTTGTGTTGACATTACTGCATTTAAATAGGAACTTTAAGCCAAACACATGGTATCATCTGAAATTAAGAATTTATACCGATAATTAAGCTTTTGTCTTAATTAAACTGCAACTTTTTTATGGGTATACATAGCAATGTATTGCAAGTTGTCAAAACTGGGAGTTTCTATCCCAGAGTGCTCAGTTTGTTTTTTCTGTAATTCAGAAGAGTGGAAAATTGAATTAAAATCTATCTAGAATGCTCAAATACCAGCTATTAGGTCTTGCCGTATATTTAATTGAATTATACATTGGAGGTTTTCTTACTGGGGGAAGTGTTTAACAGAAAATCCTATCTAATTCACATTGTTTGTAGACTTATATATAAGTCTAGCTAACACTTTAAGATGATCTGTAATGGTTCCTTTTCAATATTACATGGCCGAACAAGAAAATACTTCCACAAATGTTCTCCGAGATACTCAGTGGCAAAAGAAAGTAGAAAATTGATCACGATTACTCCAAGGCATACAGATGAAGTGTATTCGTATTCCAAGCCCCAACACCTGAGGGGGTAAAATGCATGCATTATTGATTAACTTAAAGAAAACTGGACGCATTCTTCAGAAAGCTTGAGCTTTGCATAAGCGAGAAAGTGTTTTATTAATTGTCAGACACGTGTGATATCTATGGACGTAGTCGTTGCATAATTTTCCACCCATTTTAGTCCACAAAAGAACATTTATCAAAGAGACGTCCCACAGCAAAATTAATTAAGGAAATATTATTTTTTTTGGCACAGCTTGCAAAGTTTCATTGCATATTAACTAAAAAAAAGTAATGTAATGGCAGAATTGTGGGAAATATATGTTCTTTTTTTGCATATAATTCCGTTGGTGGATAATATTTATTATATTTTTGGCCGTAGAATTTCTATTTTATGTTATTCTTGATTATGAACATTAATACATTTTTCAGAGATCCCTTGATGGATGAAAGCTGTGCGATAATTTGATTTTTCAGTATAGAGTCGGGTTCGCATTTAATGGCTCAACATAAAACCCTGGTGTGAGGTTAAAAAACTAGGTGTTTTATTGAGAGGTCTATTTGTCTTTTTCCACAAAGCTTGTACTAAAAAAACAATGCCGAAAAAAAATCATTGACTTGTCTAATGAAATAAAGTGTTGGAAGGGCATTTTTCCAGACATTAATGAAGCATAATTTTATGTCTGTATAAAGGAAAGACACAGAGACGAAACCTTTTAGAGGAGAAAATGTGACCGTTGTAGACGGTAAAAGGAGAGTAGGTGTTCAAATTACGGAGTACATTTATCCCAAGAAGACGGCATCCCGAGTTGAGTGTCGATTTGTTATTTCTGATGCAGTCTCTTAAAGGGGCAGTCTCATCTGTTAGTGACAGCAAGGAATTCCATTGCTTTGTTCTCTTCTGTGTTGCTATAAGTGCTTGTTGTTAAGGAAAAGAACTACCTGGTAGCTATAGTTTTAAAACACATAGGAAGAGCAGCTTAGCATGGGCAATAATCTTATATTTGCCAAAGGAAACATTTTAAAATTTATCTTTTATTTAAAATAAATAAAAAAGGTAAAAAAAAAAAAAAAAACATAGAAAGAGGGGGGGGGGGGGGGGATAATGACACAAGTACATGTGTATATGTTAATGAGGTCATGCATATATGAAATTAAAGGTTTAAAAAAAATAAATAAATAAAATATAAGCATGATCCTAATAATAAAAATTACTTCAAGAATATCAATGCATGATACATAAATTCTATGTATTTGCTTTAAAGTGTAATAATTTATTATGCTGGTTGATATTTTGATGATTGGATTAAATTCGAAATTGGAAGTGATGCATTCCAGAATCGCACTGTCTACGCTTAACATTATTACACATCTCCACCGTAGATTCTCGCTAACTTGATTGTCACATGACAGCAGTCAACATTGATCAGCTGATCTGGTGAAATTCAATTCGTTTTGGATTACCGAACCAAGAACTTCTTATTTTCAAGGATTTGTCAGATCTTCAGACAGTTTGTGTTTTCTATTAAAGATTTGTTGGCAGGTTAAAGGTTACATAGCCACAATTTCTGCAGGGAAGATTAATCCAGTTATTATTCTGTATCACTTATGTTCTATATCTGGACTTCATATAAAGTTTAGACAGCAGGAACATTTTAGAAACACAGTCAAATCTATATATGCAGTTCAACTGTCTTGAAATAGTTGAATAGAAGGTCGAATTTCATCTGATTCACAATTGTGGTGGCAGTGTTCTATGTACAAATTTTACATATTCATAGAGGTTGGGGTTTCTGCCATTCCACAGTGCATGGGGTGCAGCCCTTATAGTTTCATGATAAAATATCAGTAATTGTGTCAATGGTCACTTTTACATTGTGCTTGTCAGGTGTACAGTGTGTTGTCAGAGTGTACAGTTTTGTTGTCAGGGTTAAGCAGTAGTGTTGTCAGGGGTAACAGTGGTCGTTGTCCAGAGTTACAGTTGTTGTCGGGTTACTGTACCTGACACAAACTGTAACTCTGACAACACACTGTTACCACTGACAACACACTTGTAACCACAAAATGAACCAACAACGACAACATGTTTACCCTGACAACAAAAGCTGTGTTGTTCAGGGTATACTGTGTGTTGTCAGTGGTTACGTGTGTTTGTTCTGGGTTACAGTGTGTTTGTCGTAGGTCCAGTGTGCAGGGTTTCTAGTGTTACTGTGTGTCCTGAGGTTTACAAGTGGTGTTGTCAGGGTTACCTGTTTTGTTGTCAGGGTTCTTGTGTGTTGTCAGGGGTTACAGTGTGTTTGTCAAGGGTTAAGTGATGTTGTCAGGGTTACAGTGTGGTGTCAGGGTTATGTGTGTTGTCAGTGTTCCAGTTGTGTTGTTCAGGGTTACAAGTGTGTCTGTTAGGGTTCAGTGTGTTGTCAGTGTTACAGTGTGTTGTCAGAGGTTACCGTGTGATTGTCAGTGTGGTTCGATGTGTTAGCAGGGTGTTGAACGTGTGTTGCAGGGTACAGTGTGTTGTCAGGGTTATCGTGTGTTGTCAGGGTACGTGTGTTGTCAGTGTTACAATTGTGTTGTCAAGGGTTACAGTGTGTTGTCATAAGGTGTTTTTCAGTGTGTGTGTTGTCAGTGTTTACATGTGTTGTCAGGTTACGTGTGTTGTCGTACCAGGGTGTGCAGGTTCTGTGTGTTGTCAGGGTTAACAGTGTGGTTTGTCTGGGTTCACAGTGGTGTTGTCAGGGTTACAGTGTGTTGTCAAGGGTTATTTTTGTAGTGCGGTGTGTTGTCAGGGTTACAGTGTTGATAGCAAGTGTAATTGTTCAGGGTTACAGTGTGTTGTCAGGCTATACAGTGTTTGTGTTAGTCGAGTGGTTCCAGTTGGTTGATAGGTTAAGTTGTGCTTACAGTGTGTTTAGGTTACTGTGTAGGTCGTGTGTTGTCAGGGTTACTGTGGTGTATGTAGGGTTCAGTGTGTGTCCTGGGTTAATACTGTGTTTCAGGGTTACAGTGTGTTGTCAGGGGTTAACTGTGTGTTGTCAGGGTGTACAGGTGTACTCGTTGTGTAGGGAGTTTGTGATTGTCTGTCAGGTTACGTGTGTGTTGTCAGGGTTACAGTGTGTTGTCAGGGTTCATGTTGCAGGTTCGTTGTGGTCGTAGGGTTTACTGTTGTGTTGTCCAGTGTTACATTCTGTGATTGTCAGGGTTTACAGTGGTGTTGTTAGGGTTACGTGGTGTTTTTGTAGTGTTTACAACGTGTGTTGTCAGGGTTAAGTGTGTTTCATGTACAGTCGTTACGAGGGCTTAGTGTTGGTCAGGGTTACAGTGTGTTGTCAGGTTTAAGTGTGTTGTCAGGGTTACACAGTGTGTTGTCAGTGTTACAGTTGCAGGTAATGTGTTGATCAGGCGTTACAGTGTGTTGTCAGGAGTTTACAGTTGTTGTCAAGGGTTCTGTGATGTTTGTCAGGGTTCAGTGGTGTGTCAGGGTTACTGTTTGTTTGTCAGGGCTTACTGTGGGGGGGGGGGGGGGGGGGGGTGTTGTCAGGGTTACATGTGTCAGTGGTGCTTCAGGTGTTACGTTTTTCAGGGTTACAGTGTGGTGTCAAGGGTTACTGATATGTTGTCATGTACAACGTGATGTTTTGTACAGGTGTTACAGTGTGTTGGTCAGTGTTACATTGATGTTGTCAGGGTCTAGTGTGTTGTCAGGGCTTACAGTGTGTTGTCAGGGTTACAGTGTGTTGTCACGGGTTAGCAGTGTGTTGTCAGTGTTACATTGTGATTGTCCAAGGGTTACAAGTGTGTTTGTCAGGGTTACAGCAGTGTCGTTGTACAGTGTATTGTGTGATTCAGTGTCTACATATGTGTTGTACAGGGTTACATAGTGTGTTGCTCAGGGTTTACTGTGTGTTGTCAGGGTTACAGTGTGTTGTCTGGTTACGTAGGTTACAGGTACAGTGTGTATGTTCAGGGTTACGTGTAGGGTATTGTGTTGTCAGGGTACGTGTGTTGTAGTAAGTGTTAGTTGTGTTCAGGGCTCTACGTGTGTTCGATCAGGCTTAACATGTGTGGTTGTCAGGTGTTACTAGTTGTGTTGTCAGGGTTACAGTTAGTTGTCAAGTGTTACATGTCGTTGTCAGGCTACTGTGTACTTGGTTATGTTCTCGGTTTTACCCGTACGTGTGTTGTCTGGGTTACAGTGTGTTGATCAGTGTTACGTGTGGTTGTCAGGCGTTACAGTGTGTTGGTCACCGGTTCATTGTGTTGTTCCAGGGTTACAGTGTGTTTGTAGGAGTTAGGGATCTGTAGGTACAGGTGTGTCAGGGTTACAGTGTGTTTGTCAGGTGTTACATGTCGATTGATCAGTGGTTACATGTGTTGTCAGGTTAACTGTTGATTGTCAGGGTTACTGTTGTGTTGTCAGGGTTAGCAGTGTGTTTGTGGTTACAGTGTGTTGTCAGGGGTTACAGTGTGTTGTAGGGTTTACAGCTGTGGTGTCAGGGTTACTGTGTGTTGTCAGTGTTACATTGTGTGTCAGGGTTAAGTGTGTTTGTTAGGGTTACAGTGTGTTGTCAGTGTTACAGTGTGTGTCAGGGTTTCAGGTGTGTTGTCATGTATACATTGTGTTGTCAAGGGTTAACAGTGTGTTGTCAGGGTTACAGTGTGTTGTCAGGGTTAACAGTGTGTTTGTCAGGGTTACAGTGTGTTGATTCAGTTGTTACATTGGTGTTGTTCAGGGTTACAGTGTGGTTCGTCAGGGTTAAGTGTGTTGTCAGTGTCTACAGTGTGTTGTCAGTGTTCATTGTGTTGTCAGGGTTTACGAAGTGTGTTGTCAGGGTTCAACTTGTGTGTTTTGTCAGGGTTACAGTGTGTTGTCAGGGTTTAATTTGTGTAGTCAGGGTTCAGTGTGTTGGTCAGGGTTACAGTGTGTTCAGGGTTACAGTGGGTTTGTCAGGGTTACAGTGTGTTTGTCAGGGGTTACAAGATGTGTTGTCAGGGTTACAGTGTTGTTGTCAGGTTAACACTGTGTTGTAGTGTTACAGTGGCTGTTGTCAGGGTTTACAGTGTGGATGTCAGGGTTACTGTGTGTTTGTCAAGGGTTACATTGTTGTTGTTCCAAGGGTACAGTGTGTTGTCAGGGTTCAGTGTGTTGTCAGGGTTAATGTGTGTTTGGTCAGGGTTACAGTGTTGTTGTCAGGGTTACAGTGTGTTGTCAGGGGTTTACGTGTTTGTCAGGGTTTGTTTGTTGGAGGGTTATACGTGTGGTTGTGAGGGTTACAGTGTGTTGTCCAGGGTTACCGTGTGTTGGTCAGTGTTACATTGTTGTTGTCGAGGGTTACCAGTGTGTTGTCTAGGGTTAACGTGGTGTTGTCAGGGTTACTGTGGTGTTGTCAGGGTTAACTGTTTGTTGTCAGGGTTAACAGTGTGTTGTCTAGGGTTACAGTGTGTTGTCCAGGGTTACAGTGGGTGTTGTCAGGGTTACTGTGGTGTTGTCAGGGTTACAGTGTGTTGTCCAGGGTTCTGTGTGTTGTCAGGGTTACAGTTGTTGCTCAGGGTCTACAGTGCGTGTTGTCAGGGTTACAGCCGTGTTGTCTGGCTACAGCTGTTGTCCAGGGTTAAAGCGTGTTGTAGGGTTCTGTTTGTTGTCAGGGGTTCACTGTTTGTTGTCAGGGTTACAGTGTGTTTGTCATGGTTACAGTGTGTTGTCAGGGTTCATTGTTGTTGTCAGGGTTACAGTGTGGTTGTCAGGGTTACAGTGGTGTTTCCAGGGCTACGTGCGTTTGTCAGGGTTACAGTGTGGTTGTCAGGGTTACAGTGTGGTTGTCAGGGTTACTGTGTGTTGCCAGGGTAACATGTGTTGTCAGGTTTAAGTGATGTTGTCAGGGTTCTGTGTGTCTGCCAGGTACAGTGTGTTGTCAGGGTTACAGTGTGTTTTGTAGGGTTAACTCTGTGTGTGTCAGGGTTACATTGTGTTGGTCAATGGTTACAGTGTGTTGTCAGGGTTACTTGTGTGATTGTCAAGGGTTCCAAGCGTGTTGTCCAGGTTACTTGTGTTGTAGGGTTACAGTGTGTTGTTCAAAGGGTTTAACAGTGTGTTGTTAGGGCTACCGTGGTGGTTGTCAGGGTTAAGTGTTTATCAGGGTTAACAGTTTGTTGTCGGGTTTCACTTGCTTTTGTTTGTCAGGGTTAAACTGTAGTTGTCAGGGTAACAGTTTTTGTTGTCAGGGTAACAGTTTTGTTTCAGGGTAACAGTTTGTGACAGTTTGTTGTCAGGGTTACAATGTGTTGTCAGGCTTTCAATACAATATTAATATTGTAATCTTACAAGCTTAAGTGAAAAGGTTCTGCAATTTTTATTAAAAAATCATTTAATTTTGTTGATATTTTTGTAGAACAAATAATTTTATTTCACTTAGGTACTGCTTAAGGTCAGTTAATTAACATGGTCACAGTTCGTTGGCTACTAACATTCATTTAACGGGATCAACACCCCTCCCTTCATTATGAAATGAATTTTTGCTGATAGATGACAAATAAGTTTTATAACTATTTAGAAGTTCATTAGCAACGAAAATTAATTGTCACAGAACTTAGTAGACAGTATATTAGAGATGTACAATTTGCATAACTAATTCTGGTACTTGTAATTTTCGCAAGTCAGGTTTTTTAAGAAAGGAGAAAAATGGTGTGTGCATGGATCGAGGTTTAATTAAGTTCAATTGTTTTAGGACAGAATTTCGTATTGTGTCTCAAGTGAAGTGAAAATGAATCTAGTAAATGAAGTAGATGATAGAATCTGTTTGACCTTCAAATTTAGAAATTGTCCATGGTGCGAATGATAATCATGTCTTAATTAATGGATATATCAGCAGAGATATAACCCTCACAGTGACTTATAATTTGGGTCCTGAGTGCTGGGTATTAAGGGCTAGATTTGTGGCATATGTCACCTTCTGCTGTCCGATCGAGTGACATCTCAATGATTGGAGGATTTCTGAAGGAGCCGTAAAAAATAGACAGGCTCGATCCATGCTTTTTATACTCCCCTCTTGTCAAAGCTGGAGGGGGCTTCAAGGTTTGCACTCTGTGTGTCTGTCCAGATCGGCTTGTCAGTATGGCAAATCAGTTTTCTGCACTGTTATAATGAAATGTTCTTTATTTCTTTAGGATGCACAATTATATACATAGTTTTACAAACAATTAGTTATATTGTGGTCCTGAAAACAGATATATTAAATATATACATGCACATAAATAAAACAGAACACAAAAACATATCTGTTTTGAATTTCCATAATATTCATTTCATATTCAAATTTTTGAACATTAAATTATTTTACCATGACAAGTTACATATGCTCCAGTCCATTGAGTCTTTGCTGAGTTATGGCCCTTGACCTTAGAAATTACTGCAAACACTCCGTTTAACTTTTCTGCACTATTTTCATCATGCGTGCAGATATATTAATTTGATGATTGGTACATTCGGATTTGCTTTACAATGACAATTTAAAGATCAAGTTTGAATTTTGTTTCAGTCCGTTTTTTTTTTCCTTTTATTTCTTTTGGTTATGTCACTAGCTTTCAGTGGACTTGATCGAAAGACCCGGGTTAGAATAGGCCGGTCCTCAGTACCGCAAAAACCGAGGTTACGCATCACAGCAGGTGTGCACAATAAAGATCCCTCCCTATAGGTGCTCAAAAGCCATAAGCACAGGCTGCACCAAGCACAGCTCTGAATTTGCAGCCCTTCACTGGCAATGGTGACGTATGTATATACAAATTATCTCCATATGAGTGACATATTCTTGAGAGGGACGTAAACAATCAATTAAAATCATTCCATGGACTTGAAAACTTTATGCAAAGATTTTCAGTTGTACGTCAAATTGCTTTATCATATATCAAGTTTAACAGATCAAGTTCAAATATGTGTGTGGACCCCCCCCCCTCCCCCCAGCCTCTGTATTGAATTTCTGCTGAATTTGAGGAATATGTCCAAAGAAACTTGAGAAAAATATCAGACAACAGACTTGTTCATGCAGTCAGTACTCAGACAATTGCATTGCTCTGCATTATATATCTTATTTACCTACAGAATGCTAGTTTAAAAGTCAATTCGATTAATTTTGATATCAAATGAGCTTGATTTATCCCACGTGAAATTTATTAATGTTATGAATAGATTTAGTGTAGAAATTCTTTGTAACGAAATAATGACCATTTTGAGTCGGATGCAGGGCTCGGTCTTTTTCATTGGTTGTCTATAATGCAGCTTAGTCCTGTATGAATTTTGATTAAAGATTGACAAAATTTGAGAGAGGAATTGAGTTGTCTGAGTGCTAGTAATGTAGTATTCTCCTACATGAATATAAATCATAATCATTTTTCTGGAGAGTTTTAAGAAGTCGGGGGAAACAAGTACTGTGAATATAGCGGCAATTATAGTAATCAATTTAGGAATCTCATAGAGGGAATTTACTGTCTCTGTGTCGCATTCACTTTTCACAATTTACATTTCTGGAAATGTACATCCTCTCCTTTAAATTGTCATTTAATTGGATTCTGTATTTAAAGGAACAGAGGGACCAAGGGGAATAACTGAGGTGATGCCAAAAAGATGAAATAATTATTTGAATATTGAAATCCAGAATGAATACTGACTGTATCAAATCAGAATCTTTTCCTCAATAGCTAATTATGCAAAATAAACATAGAGTTTATATATACAATGCTAGAGTTATATATATAATGCTATAGGTATAATTATATGTATGCACGCAGCTCTTGACAAGTGGATTTTTCCCAGTGGGCCAGACACTTGGAATCAGTGTGGTGAGCATTTTTGTACAATTATACATATACAACCTACTGTGTTCTTATTAATTAATGCCCATGCACTCTAAAAGTAGCTCACCAATGCCAGGAGTGTATAATATAAAGTCTCTTTTATCAGAGTAAAATTTAAAAAAAAACCAAACTGTTAACACTTTCTTCAAATATTTTGACCGTGTTACCATGCAGTCTTCGTCAGTCGTGTTTATTTTTCCAAAAAATCAAGATCGACTGATGAAGACCGGTAACATGATCAAAATATGTCAAGAAAGTGTTAACAATTTTTTTCAATATATGTAATATATATGTGTGTGCGTGCGCTGGGAATCAAAGACTCAAGCTGAGAAATATAAGCAATTTAATAAAATAATGTTTAGTTGACGTGGTTAATATAACGGGACGTACTGTCCCTTATTTTGTCAGAGTGCTTCCTACATCTTATAAGCAGAAGATGGATCGCAGTCCCGCAGTTATGTAATTGATATCCCAATGCATCCATTTCTGAACGATAATTTAACTAAAACGACTCCAGAAAACTGTGTGGCCAAATTCTGCTAATCTTCTCAAATAAGCAATGCCACAATGCTAGAGGGAGTCCGGGAGACGGCGAGGACCAGTAAATATGAATTTCCTGAGGATGTAAGTCTCGGAGGAACGCTGCGATCAGGCAGGCGTAGCGCAGCTCTAAACAGGACGATAGGGATCAGCGGGGATTCCGTGAATTTGATGGCAAATTTATTAAATCAGACAAGTTGTCTCCCTTGGGAATGGCAGCTTCCATGTTGCTTTTTGGAATCTTTTGGCTCTGTTAAGGTTGGTTAGAAATTTTTCTTGATAAATATGTTAAGATTAGACAACAGAACTCCTCTGGAAATGGTATTTGTGATTTAAGTGATCTGTCAGATGACTTAATCTATAGTAATAAGACTGTACAGTGTTGTCCATTTTTGTTTGAGGATAAGTGTTGCAGCATTGCTACTTGGCTTTAGAGTAATTATAGCAAAAGGTCAATGAGGTTGTATTCCCTGATGTTACACAACATACCATAAAGGAAGCAGACGTCTATTGTTGTTTCAGTTTGTTTGGCTGAAAATGTCATGTGATACATGGAATGATTTTTAATTGGTTAACAGAAAGAAATTGGAATAGTCCTGGCAAAATATGCACTTTTTCATGGTAATTAAAATGACAAAAATGCAGGAAAAACATTGTTATGTGTAGGATATAACCAATATTTGTTAACAACAATACAATGTGTAAGAAAGTTGATTTGTCCTTCCACAAAATGATATGTTTAAACTATAGCTGAAAGTGACATTTTAGATAATTCCAAATTTAGGCTTACAATACAGGCTGTTTATTGAACTCTATTAAGACTATATTCATCCACATGTATATCTATATAGCAGCCATGTTTGTTTTGTCATTCAGGCTATTATAGACTATTGTTTTTGTACAGAATGTCTAATGGCTCAATCCGTTAACATACATATAGCTGTTAAGACTGATTTCAGAATCCCTTGGTTTGATTAATGCTCTCACTTAATGAGATCAATATCATTTTCAATACATTTTATGATGATGAAATTGTTGTCAATAGATTTCATATTTCTGTTGTTAAGTTAGGGATATATATACGGACTCTGGGTACGTATTACCTGGGTAGCTCAGTGCAGGACAGGCTATATATAGAGCACACGATTACATAGTAATGTCGGGTTCGTTTTCCAGTCCAGCCCCTGGCAGATTTTCTCTTGAGTCTGTCCTATATACTACTTTAAAAAGATTTAGTATTATCCATTGAACTCCTTGAGAATTAGTTTCAACAGATGTTTGAAGTAATGTAAATTGTATGTAATATGATCTGTCAAAATTGACACATGATGTGACATATAATTGATAAGCAATACATTTTCAATCAATTTACACCACGTAGGATGCTTGTCATTGTTTGAAAGATTCCAGAGGTAAATGTTATTGAACGACGGAGCTCCATTACACTGCTAAAGGACTGGACTGAAAAGAAAGTTCTCGATAGAAAGATAAGGGACTATGTCCCAACATCGTAGCAATGCAGTAGGCAAAGATTGATAAGAGGCAACATAATAATCCGGGTCATTTTAAAGGTTTAAGTAAACACTAACAATCAATTGATCAAAAAAGCATCAAACTGACCCGGATACACTAAAAAATTGATTAAATGCAAAGTAACTGATCAAATGGTGGAAAATAGTTTCTTTGGAATGAAAGGCATTAATCTGCAGACGGCAGCATGATATCAGATTCACTCGTGATATTGACAGGCTTGGAGACAGTGGCAGTGTATTGAGGAATTCTCTCGGCTGTGTAAACTGTTTGTGGAGAAGTCTTCACCTTTCCATTGTTCTAAGGACATTATTAATTTATCAGTGGTATCGATAGACTTTGGGCTGGGACTTTAACACCGAAGCCTAACAGACCCGTGCGAGAGAGAGCTCGGCTATACAGTCCAACTAAAGGTGCTCTCTACCAGCTGGCCCTGACAGCTTTAATTTCCGATTGGTTATCAGATTTCTTATTGGACCTTGCAGGCTTCAGAAGTCCCCTGTTCTTCGGAAGTGCTGGGGATATTTTTTTGCTGTGTAAATCAAGAGGGAATGCTATTGAGATCAGTTCGGAGGATTATTATAAGGATCCGACTATTTAGTTTCTCTATACACCAGATCAGACCAGCAAACTCAATGGTAAGATTGTGATAACAATTTTAAAGTAATGATAGATAAAGATTATAAAACAATTGATTTTCAGACAAGACCTTTTAGTTTTAGTCTGAATTTGCAGATAGCTATTTATAGATAAATTAAAGTGTTCTTTCCAATTTAAGGAATTTTCTATGGACTGTTGACAAGCAATTCCATTCAGGTTTGATACTGAGTAAACCTACAGTATAGCTATATTGATTTAACTGTCAATGTTTCAGAGCTGAAAATGAGAATTGTTTGAAATTAGAAATGATCGAAAGCTATGGGTGTTGAATAAATAGGTGCATATTAAGTATTAAAGGCAGCTAGAAATGTGTAAATCATTAAATGTATGAATGATATACACTTTTTTTCTCTCAACCAATTAGCTAATAAGTAAGGTTAATTAATATCTGCATGATAAAATCAAGATTTTTAAGATGCTTATACTAAAATCTTATTGATAATTCATAATTTAGGTAGCATTTGAAAGATCTAGCAATGAAAGTCATAAAAAAATGTTCTGCATGAGACAGAAGTTTTTGAAACTGCAAGGAATGCAGAATTAATTGCTTCAATAGGCTTATTAGAAGTTTCTGAGGTCTTCAGTACAGGAGTTGCTATTAATGTTATAATGAAGTGTTGCAGTCATATGGAGACTTGTACCTCGATCCACGATCATTTCCCCGAGTGGGCGTAACAGCCACATCGGTCTGCAAACTGTGCAACATCTGTTGCCTTTGATGACCATAAGGATTAAGTCTAATCCTTATAGTGTATATTTCACAGTCAATAAAGCAATCTTCCTTTGTAAGCGACTGGTACAACATAAGGGGCTGAGAAAATTTCCGATCCGTTTCTTATTGAGAGAAATAAACTCCTTCAACTTTTGTTTTCATTTAACAATGTGAGAGCAACCGTGTTTTGCTTATACTTCAAATATTAAATGCTTCGTTGAGCTTGCATGTGTTTTACAAATTAAGACATTTGCTGTCAATAATATATTCATATT
Organism: Ostrea lurida; assembly: GCA_903981925.1. NCBI lineage: Eukaryota > Metazoa > Mollusca > Bivalvia > Ostreida > Ostreidae > Ostrea > Ostrea lurida. The sequence continues at coordinate 14,439 of CAJDSM010002532.1, forward strand.
TACACACAAATGTAGTCTCTGAGTCATGAAGGTCATGCTCTCTAACATTTTAAGTTTAACAAATTAAGATCTATATTTATTGGCTTGAAAGCTAGTGTATACGTATGACCTTCTGACCTTAATGATTTTTTACCTGTATTTCAGTCAATCGGCATAACTTATATGCAATGCAAGCAATAAAGCATTTTTTAAACTAATGAAAGTCCATTTTCTGTTGTTAACAAAATTTTCTTATTCAACTTCATGCATAGCTAGGCTACAGTTGTATATATATAATGAACCTATATAGTGCGATCAACCTTTACGTTTGATCATCTTTCCAAAGCGTTATTTTTTACATAAAATCTTGAGTCTTTGGATGAAGGAGAAATAATGCATTGTCATGTTATAAAAATATAAATATCGATATTAGCAATATTGGTATATTCTTTTGAATCTAATTGCCATTAATAGCTGCAATTGGGTATACTATATATATTATATAAGGTCAGAAAAAAAGGTAGGTTGTGGCATACCTTTTTGTGCCAAATCACGTACTGTACCTATGTACTGCCTATAAATAAAAGTACAGGAAAGGTATACCAATTTTATGCCAATGATGGACTTAAGCTTATTATATGCCATGTGCCAAATATCTATTCAATTATTATAATTCAAAATTTCAAGTTTAAACTTTTATTGAGTTTTACAATTACAAGTTTATAGAGAGGAGATCGAGTTCTGAAGTTTGATCTCTTTCAACTTTCGTTCTGTCATTGCACTGTCCGATTTTTCAGAGTCCTCCGATTCCGATCCTTTTAGTTCTTCATCATCTTCCGGTTGGTCACAATTCTGAACATCCAAGGCGGGTACTTGTGGTTTAAGTGTAACTAAAATATAAAGGCTAAATGTTTATGCCATATATTGAAATGCGTTCTCAGTTTTTGTGTTCTCTTACAGAATCAATTCTAAATGAGAGCCGCGGACACGAACTTACAATTTGCTTGATTGGCTTGAGGTAGATCTTTTTGAAATATTTCATGTCTATTTTATATAACGAGCCCTATATCTAATGAAACTGGTTCATTTGACCTTGAACATGAGTGCATCTACTCACTGTGGAATTGGAAGGACTTCTGTGGACTCAGGGGTCAAAGGTCAAGCATGCTGAACTTTGAAATATTAGGAAGGTTTCTAATTAAGTCACAAGTGGTTTCTTTGATTGTCACCTAATTTTGTTACACGTAAAATTAATGTCAATTAAAGCATAATGTGGTAGCCTATCCCATCTTCTCGGCCCAAACACTTTGTCAATATTGATGGCATATTGTCTGATGTTATATAGAATTTTTAACTCGACAATCTGCCCACCATGTTTATATATATAGGTGCCTATGATAAATTTTGGCAAAATCGTGTTGAAATACATTTTCATATAAGGCTTTCCTACTTAAAAATCCACAAAAAATTCAACATGCTCTGAATGCTTGTATTAATTGGTGTTATTATTGGGCCTTCCTGATCCTAACATGGAACGTACTGTACTTTGTTTTCCTTCAGTTATTGGGACAATTTATTGTTTTTCACTGTGTGTATATGTATATGTATAGATTTCAGTGGACCTTGAAACAGCTATATTGTATAACTGGTAGCAGGTAATTTACTCCTCTTTACTTAAATTCATGAATAATATATAGTGATGAATTAAGGAGTTCATTGGTGGAATCTCTATCCTGAAAGTTGGACACGCTCAGATGAAATATGAATGAAGTTGAGTCACTCGTATATCTTTCCAGTCCTGAGCTATATAGCTAAAAGTATACACAATATTATTTCAAAGGTGCAATGATCCATGAATTAATGCTTTTTAATTTTTTTTTCTTAGAACACCATACTAAAGGTAGTTAGATTGGATAAATAGAAACTAATTGTTCTCTAATTACGATGTTATTCAATAGAAGTAGGTCAGAGTTGAAATTTTTGGCAGATCAGAATTTCAAATAAGAAAATTTCAACACAAAATGGCAAGATCATGTAAATGTGAACATTTATGTTCCCCCAAAGCAGCCGCAGTTTGTGGAAAACAAGAGCTGACAGTTCTGTATGTTAATTAATCTTTTATTTCATTTTACATTGTGGGAAACCGTGGTGTCACTATAGCAGTACAAGTGAAATGCAAGATCTAGGTGTTTCTGTATAGTTAACATAAATTAATTCGCGTAACTATATACCGTTATCCATAGATGAGATTCTCGCAGTTTGTAGCGTCCATTAGCATTTTTTTTTTCGGTTTTGGAGGCGATGAATTTTTAGTAAAGATTTAATTGTGCTTGTCTCATCCAGGAAGACACCGTGCGGAGCTACTCCCGTTCCTTGGTTACTAGTTTCTGGAATATATCTTAATTCCGTCATGGATGACAGGATTTAATTGTGTTCTGAAATTGATATCCAGAAAGTGAGTTTCGATTTTAAACTTTTTATCTTTTCCTGAATACATGCAGTGTGATGTCATAGACAGCTAGAACGAAAAAAAATTGAATTTTCTGTGTATAGTCTTTTGATGACCAAGCATGTAGTAGAATTGTCATTTCAAGATTGAATTGTGTTTTAAAATAGTGATATATTCCAATTTCAAATTCATGGAGACACTTTATTTGGATGGAAAATTATTTGATTGAAAATTCTTTGATAATATGGATTATGATAATGAATTGATTTTTGAAACAATGAAATTTCAGTGAAGTACGTTCTTAAAATTTCTCTATGAATTATTGATAATAAAAGAAAAGTAAATCAGCTATGAAGTCTTAATTTAAATCTCTTGAATTTGAAGACCTTTTTGAATTTGCAGTCATAATCATTTTTTGTAGTATGCATATGTATAGCATATTAAAATTATGGAACTCTTCCAGTTTAGAAGGAGGGTTTTTACAATCTGTCGTGTAGGTCTTTGAATGTTAATTAATTTAATTAAATTTTCTGTTTTAAACTTAAAATTTTGACAGGTTCAATGTCACTACAAAAAGTATTCTCTATATTTAGTTCATAGACTTCCTTTTTCTGTTCATCAAGTTGTTATTGTTAATTTAGATTAGATAATTATGTTTTAATTAGCGCAGGTTGCTGCTAAGTGTACCGATTTCATAAACTCTAACTAATTGCATCTGCAACAGACTTATACTGTCTTAGTAATTAATATATATATACTTTATCGATATGATTTAATTTTTAATTTTCTCCCTCCTTTTATGAGGTTTGATTTCCATCTTTTGTTTTTTGAGACTTAATTAATATAATCCTGTATTATATAGTCCTCTAATAGCTCACCTTATCTGGAGCTTAAGGCTTGAATGAGCTTTGTTTTAATCGCTTTGTTTGGCATCCATCTTTTTGTCTGAGACTTCATATAATGATCTGTGGCCGTGTGACCTTCAGGTCATTTATTGAGGTATACCCATATTGTGTAAATTTAAAGTTTGCCTGCTACCGTATATACTCGCCTATAAGTCGGATTTTTGGGAGTGAAATTTTGGTCCAAAAGTCTATGTCCGACTTATAGGCGAGTCCTAGATACGCTAGGCAGATCAGTATTTTTCTAATCGGCGAAATGTACCAATTTTTAAAACAACCAACGAGAGATCATGATCATCGTCCAGGACATAGAAATATATAAAAATATAAATTTGACACAGGTAAATGATAAGAGAATTGACATGATATTGATTTTTGGAGAAAAGAATAATTAAAATACCGGCATTATTTCTCAAATATCCTTTGAAACAGGGGCAAAATCAGTGTAACTTTGATTTGAAATTGTCAACCGATAATGACAAAAAGTTGTACCGACTTATAGGCGGGTCAATGGCAAAATCCTTCAAAATTATCTCAAAAAACACAACCGACTTATAGGCGAACCGACTTATAGGCGAGTATATACGGTATGTCATGACCCTTTGTGGTTTAGCCCAGGGGCCACAATTTTTTTTATGGGAATAAAGATTGAAAAAAATTGTAACAGCAGCTGAACTTGATCAGCAGGGCCCTCCGTGGTGATTAAAGTTAGTGTCATGCTGCACATGGGTCTCTTATTTGATGTTTACTTTTGAGATCTTTGTTTTTAAAAAAATGTTTAACTTTTTTTTTTATGCCCCCGCCACAAAGTGGTCAGGCTGACACATATAGTTTTATCCTATGTCTATCCTTCTGCAACAAGCAGTTTTCCAGACTTTTTTTCCTAAAACCCTTGAGATATTCAACCTATTTTTTGTATAATAGAGTGTATATTAATAGCGAGTTTAATATAGACTGAGATTGTTTTGTTCCAGTTCGATGATTTTTGATGGGAGTTGTTCCCCTTTAACTTTGAACAATTACTGTTATGATCAGTTTTCCACATTTTTTTCTAAATGCTCCGAGATATATTTGAACTGAGTTTTAGTATGTTGGTGTATGTATGTTAATGAGTTTCAGATCGAGTTTGAGTTTTGTTTTGGTTTATTGATTTTTGATGGAGTTGTGCCCCTTGAACTTTGAAATGTTTACAGATTGCATGCCTATTTCAGTATTTTTGATGTGTCACTAGATGCTTTTCAAGATTTGAACTGATTTCTTAAATAGAAATTGAGTTGACCCAACTGGATTTAAAAATTTACCACTTCCAATTTCAACCTTAAAGTGATTTCCTTCATTGGACTTGTTCCTGTAGGCGAGGGCATTCGTGTCGCACCGACTCATCTAGTTATTAGGTTAAATTTCGCTCTTCTTTTTTGGAGATTTGATTTCTCCTCCAATTTGGAGGTGATGAAATGGATTGGCTGAATAAAAATGTTGACAGATTAGCTGTGTGACTTATATATTCTGATATAGTGAAATGACATTTGTAAGACAATTGATATTTATGTAAATTGATTTAACAATCAGAAAGTCATGGACTTGAATCACAAGACTGATTTAGTTGTTGCAGTATTCTAAAGAGCGAGATCAAAAGATCGATATCAGATGCAAATCTTAAAATTTCTAATTAAAAATAGTTAGGAGGACAGGGGAAACAACTCACCTCTCGTAAGTTTCTTCTGACATCCGACATCAATTACACATGATAATATTACATTTTAATGTATAATATGTTAAATTTAGTTTCAAACGCTTTCATTTGTGAATAAACAGTAGATTATAGGTAATGATACGGAGTGCATTTTATCCATCATTATACTTGTATGTTTTTACTTGCTTCATCATCTTAAATTAATTAGGGGGTGGGGGTCTGTTTCTTGGTGACAATATTAGTGTGTGAATTTTGTTTTTTGTCAATTAAGACATTGAACTTTTGATTTCACTCTTAACGGTAATAATACTTGACTTTGGATTACTATATATATGTGTGCCTGACCGGCAAACCTCAGGCAAACAGGCTCTATAAGGTTTGGATCGAGATATCTTCAACTTTTGATCTCTGGAAGTTTTCCTCAATCAATTTTGGATTCCTTAAATTTAGAAACAGATTTCATTGCTTTTCATTCACAGTGGTGATATCATATACATGCACTCCATGAATCAAGTGTATATTTCAGTTCTTTTTGTTTGAATCTTATCTTGATAAAGGTGAATGGCCATTGTTAATGTAAGGTGTTTACATAAGGTTTATATCACCGTGTTGTCTCCCCTGGGGTGGAGAATGAATCGTTTAAGTGACTGTTAAACTTAATGTTATTTATGAGTAAGATACTTCGACATTAAAGGATCTTTGAAATCATAATGTATACGTATACATCTAATGTCTAAATTTTAACTTGAAAAGGAGCATCATGCAGTACGTGTGTTTCACAAACACAATTTATTTGTAACACAAAGTCGTGCTTCCTTGTTGACTTGAGGTTAATGAACTTACATGTATATCATAACCCCAATATCATTCCAATTTAAGATTGCATGCCTTTGAACTTCCAAGTTATCGAGACACACTACTATATAGCTATATAGCTATAGTGAATGAAATTTTCAGATAATCAATGATCTACGCTAATAGAGATTATTCTATTATCCTAGCTATTAATGTGCAGTTTTTATAGCACTACAAATTTTTCCTGTTTTCATTAAATAATATTATTTTCATTGGTATTGGAACCATGCAGCATTAAGTCGGGTTAAATGGGATTGCATGATTGATATGGTCCGAAGTCATCAGTGGTCCGTCCCTCTGAGCTAGGTACAAAATGTTTGCCTTTTTCCTGTGAGTTGCAAAGTACTATGAATATTAGTGTCGATAGTTTCAACTCATGGCCCCTCTCCAAAAAATATTGGACGGGGTGAAACCCGCTGCTATCTGGGGAAATTTTTTTAGATTTGTGTCGATCGATACGTATTTTGGCTGCACTTTTAGTCAAATTAGTAACACTGGTAGACATATAAATAATGTTACATTTTGCGTGCACCATACCAAATAGTACATTTTATGATAAGACAGCTAGATCACTGTCTATTTGTCTGGTCTAATATCTTACCCAACTTAAGTAGTGGCTGTAACCAATGGTTAAGGTAAGTTGCAATATGACAGTGACAAATGTAAATGTTGATGTATAAGCATGGGAGGTTCAGATAGTATATTATGCTGGTCTGAGGGAATGAGATTTAGGAGTACAAGATCTTGTTAGTATCCATTTAGACATTTGTGAGTGAAATTTTATTCTGTTTTTTTGTATTAAAACAATTATATTTGCATTATTCATATGTCTTGTCATATTTATTTGTCAAATTTAATAGCATGGTTTATTTATTGCATGTTGCATTTTTACGTGGCACCACGATGGACTTTAAACTTTATGACAGTCATTACACAGTTTTTTATACCATATAGTATCATTACACAGTTTTTTATACCATATAGTAGCTAGGGTACATGTGTTTTTGTGTGTTAAATCTATAATACATTAGTGGACGGTGGGACAAGTGGTATCTGCATTTGCATTTTAAAGCATGCATTGCAGTCTCAGCTAGTTCTCATATCCAGATATTTATATAGCCATTCACATAAACGTACCTTGATAATCGGTGTACTATTTTGGGCATATTTTGTTTTACATGAAATTGTGCATGCAGATCCCACCCTAGTATACATGTATGTATATCATGCAGGGGTCTATAATGTTTGCCCAACTATAAATTTGTATTCCGTATATAGGATTTATGAGATTGATCACTGTTTGTTATCTTATTTCACCTTTAATATATGCATGCAACTTCCAAAATACTGGATAATTCTAAGACAACATATAATTTTTGGTGACATACAATTTACTTAATACATTCTGTCTTGTTTGTACAAAAAAAACATTGAGGTATTTTACCTGCAGGCACATTTCTTGATAATTCCAGGTTTTTACAAATAAAAATGTAAAATAACTTAATACAATGCTTTACGGGAGAAAAATCATCATTTCTAGTGGGGTTCGAACCCTGGTCCTAAGATTGCTTTGATATTCTGAATCAGATGATTTAACCACATAGCTATTGAGGCAGATGAATACTTGAAGATAATATTAAAATATTGGTACAATATAAAATGTTAAAATTATTTCTGAAGAGCTCTTAATTCATATCAAGGAGATTGAGAAAAGAGTTAAAGAAAATGTCAGAAACGTCCTGTCTAACAGTCCTTAATAAAGCTATTGAGGCAGGTGTTGCTTGTTATCCAGGTAAATACCCCATATATTCCGGTCCAAGATAAATAATGATCGAAGCAATCAGTCCAACACACACATGGGGCGTCCTGGTGCAGGATGAAACATCTCGTTATACTAACTGTCCGGAGTGATTAGGGAGGCGTATAGCTAACTTATAGTATAGGGGAGGGTCCCTGGGGAAGTGGCCCACAATAGGAAATAATGATTACTCCCATAATAACAGTGGGAATTGGGAGATATATTTAGATCGCGAATAGACGTGCCTCGATCACTCTCATAGTTAATGTTCCACCTCACGCTGCATAATATCAGAAATCAATTTTTAAAAATGGCCATTAGTGTGTTATTCATAGAATTTTGATAAATATTAGATAATCATACTATTTTCAGGGGGTAATTCCTCAGCATATTAGAAATAAATGGATTGAATTCTTTTTTTATAGTATTGAAAAATTGCATTTAGTGGGCATTATAGGTTATACTGTACTTGCTTACTCAGCACTTTTAAGTTCTCTCCACCCCTGTAAGGACACTGCTACATTCTTACTAAACCATATTATACTAGCTGTGCATGCATGGTTTTGTCCATTGTTATTGACACCAAATTATTTTGGGTCCTTAGATGAGTAAGAAAGAAGAGAACTGTATCACTTAAGGCGGTACCCTACACCATCATATAATGGCTGACTTCCTTTTGAAACATGGAAGAAAATATCAATATCTGAAGGGTTATTTGTTCATAAATTTCTAGTAGCTGGTTAATTCAGTTGTTTGGCATGGTGACTATTGAACTCTCAAGATCACAGATTCA
>CAJDSM010002534.1:58-13454 GCA_903981925.1 Ostrea lurida
TAGATATTAAGTTCATAACATTGTCTGTTGTCACATCATGTGTGAAACAACAGATACAATTGGTAACGGTAAGTCACAGATGTAGTAACGTAATTCACTTATTGTACTTGAATCACAGTTAATGTGTTATTTGGACTGTATTATAACTTAATATTATGTTTTTTGATGTTCGTCTTGTTAATAATTACTTTTTTGCCATAAACGTGAGCCAAACTATGCAAAGGATTATACAATTTCTTAACTCAAATGTAATTCAATTTTAACTGTGTATTCATTATATTTTGATCAGTAAAGACGATACATTTAGTAAGTATGTCAAGTGATAGATGTCAATATTCATATATTCAAACAAAATAATAAGTATTAAAATTATAGTGTCATTATTTCAATAAGTTTGATTGGGTAAATAATGTTGATTTAGATTTGTATGATCTTGTTGTTCCTACAGCGGTCAGTATTAGTTATGGTCAATGTTATATATAATTAGTAGTGAATTAGCGTGCTAACTGTCAGGGATACAGTTTGGTGTATAAGTTACCGGTACTTTGTGTACTCCCTCCCAATTTTCTTCATTTTTCAAAACATGTGTATGTGGTGATGATTTTTTTAAAATGATTTTACTATGGTAAAAATTTATTGTCTTATTTGAAATCATGAAAAACAAGGCTTCTTCAAACATGATTGTTTTTTCTTTCTTTTTTTCTTCTCCATTTGTGAAGATGATCAGTTGATGATAATTGCTATACTAAGAACACAAAGTGTTCTTGTTGATTTAAAAGTTATGTTTCTTTAAAGGTATGTTTGATACAACATACGTACATATATGTATATTTCAAGAATGATTTACCAAAAATATTTAATTTTTGTTTAGAAGCACAAATTCATTCTTTGTGACTTACTTACAATGGACGACCTAGAAAGCGATAGATTGCGATGAATACATGTAATCTTTGTCCCCTTTTTTTTATCTGTATCGCTCATGTCTATATACCTATTTATCGATTTCACACAGAAAGAAAAGGTTTTTCTTAGACAGCAGCATTTAATAATATCTAGATGTAATTAACAAAAGAGTGTTCCCTTTAAATTAACCAATAAATCATGCAAAAATTAGTTTCGCTTCCAATTCACGAAATTCATTACTGCCATCAAGACTTCTATGTCATTTCCATTAACATTGTGTTTCAAATCATTATTTCCGGTCGTTTCTGTGTCGACTAATTCTGATTTTATCCTGTTATCTTCGATTATCTTTATGTGTTGCTTGAATCTTATCCCTTCCTGTGTACCTTGTTATCTTTTGATTACCAACTGAAGTGACCGTAAGTCGTCACATCACTTGTATTCATAAAAGGCCGGTATATAAGTAGTGAAAATTTGATAGCATGAGGAATGCCCATGAATGTTTTTTATATTTCTGAGTAGCAAACATATTGAAGTTTGAGAAAAACATTTTTTCAAAGAGCATTTTATTTAAGAATTATTTTTTCTGAGTTTTTTTCTCCAATTTGTCATTTAACTGATATGTGGAAATGAGTATTGTACAATATCTAGACATGATAAATATATAATTTTCTGTTTGCTTTTTGTCACTGACTGACAACGCGTCGGCATGCGACTTCAGATTTAAAAACTACTAAGTTGGTATTTAGTGTAATCATATATTCTAACAGGATAGTTGTACAATAATTATTTACATTTCTTTATCTAAGACCGGTCCAGAATATATCCTTGAGAAATATCAATGTTATAAATTTATCAGATATATTATACATGCATCATATTGATTTTAGCCTTTTTTCTGAATTAAAGTATGTTTTTTCTTACCGCGTTGTTAGAATGAAAAGATCTTCCGTTTGTATAAGCATAAATATTTTCTTTGGTGGGTGTAGTCTCAAAAATCCATTGGTCATTTGCATTCGCAATGTATGTATCGTGGTCAACCAGAAAATCTCGAAGTCGTCTGCTTTGTATATGTGTAATGCGTCTGGGTGGCGAGAAGCATTTTTCAACCTGGGATTCTCCATGACTGGATAATGTCAAAAGTCATTATCTGCCGTCTGGCGGAAGTCAAAGTATCAGATTTTAAATTAGTTCATTGGTATTAATACATTATGTACTCATACACTAAATCTATTTGCATGTATATTCTAATGACCATTTGCACAAAACAAAATTGTCATAGATAAACGTTTTGATGAAATAATTACTTTAATGTTTTTTATAGACATCTAATTTTGGCATTGTACATGTATTGATCTGATCTGATCGGTTAATACAGCAGAATGACACAGTAAAAATCATTACTAGTTATGAAATTGGCAGAGCCTGTTTGAATTATCCAACAAAGCGCTGATCAAATCAAAAGAGTCCTATAAAAGATCCTTAAAACAGTGATGCGTTAGGTTAGCTGGCAAATCCTTTATATCTATTATGCAGATGACGATTTATGTCAAAATGTACCTATTGATTAAAATTAAAACTGTTTTAATTTGTTCTATTGTTAATATTGATATACCATATTGATAACAAGGGAGTTCTATTTGGCCATGTTTCACACTTGCACTATATTGGTCGTGTGAGTACAAGCTGCGTTACACCACGACGAGTTGAAATTTGACGACGGGTTAACTCCGTCTTACTTTTGTTCGACTACGGGCTCACGGCGAGTGTGACGGTCAGCAAGAGTATGCTTTACTCCTCCATGGCACCTCTTCCGCCTTTCATTAAAAAACACCCCACCCCACCGATGCGGTGCGCAAATTAAGCATGTGGATTGACCGAAACAAGATTTGTACGAGTGTACTATTATAATTTAATAATACCATGTTACTCAACCAACGATTTAATTACCCAGGGTACAGTTTAAAACACAATACCCAGGACAGCAAGACCCCCTCCGCATGAGGGTTGGGGGAACTTTGGCGTGAAGTTTTTTACTACAGCGATGATTTGATGTGATAAAGGCCATTATAAAACTTCCTAAGTACATAACACTAGCTTAACTTGATTCATTCATTACAATAAATCTTATTAAATTTTCATGTATTTTCTTGAAATGTACCTTTATTCTTCGACACAAACGTGGTTCTACTTTCGTTTTTGGTTCGAAATGTGAGAGTTATCTCCCTAATAGAATAATTCGTTTACCGCACTCTGATTAATAACATTGACCCAGTAATTAAGCTTATCCATAACAAACAGCTACAGAGCATGGCAGGGTTTGTGAAGTTAATCTATAAGCTACAAATTAATTGTTGATTATTAAAAAATCAAAATGCAAGGATACATGAAACAGGATGGTCTTTCAAGATGTGATGTTACATTGCCAGATTTAGATGTGTGGGGTAGAATTAGGTGTGAGAAATCTTACCACTGGTGTTCATAAGGAGTGGGAAGAACTTAGTGGAGAACTAGTCCTATTGCAAAGTACACATGCAGTGCTTGAGAATGAAAAAAAAAAAACCAGACACTGACATGGCTTCGTACACAGTAAATTGTCATCGTTGATAAGAATATACCAATTAAAGAAAAATTGAACGGCGATTTTTTTTTCAGCGTGAGATATTGTTACCCGCATGTGAGCTCGTGAGATTGCTTCAAAAAGCGTGAGTCTCACGCCAAAAGCATGATATATCACGTGTATGGATTGATTCGTTTTCAATCTAGTTTAGAAAATCAAGATTTGGTCTTCTTTTATTAAACTTTCTATATAAGGCTGCCTAAAGTTAATTCTATGTTTAACGTCACCTGCGCGCGTAGATTTCAGCGAAATTGCCGTTTAAAAAAAACAAATCCGAAGTTAAAGCAAAAGATGTTTCGAATAGCCCACATCCTGCTGCTCACAATTACTATGGTGTATTTCAAGAAAGGATACAACCCATATGAAGGAAAAAATCTTTCTGGAAAACGCAAAAAATGAGCTTTGACTTAAATAATCAAATTCTACAATGTTATTGCTTTGACATATTACTTATTTGGTAAAATGGGTGATTTTCAATTTATCTTTCGAACTTGCAATATTATACAATGTGCGAAAAAATTGATTGAATAGGTGATTTTCTATAGATACACATGTGTTTGAAATTTGTGTTTGTTTATTTGTCCCCTCCCTCATAGGTTTTGAATTTTTGAGGTGATGTCAGACGTAGAATTGACTTTAGGCAGCCTTACAATGAGATTTGGGGGCATGTAGTTGTTAGACTGTCTGACAAAACTTGTGAATATTTTGTGATATACCTGCCACAATTCATTTGTGCATACCTTATGACAAGACCTTTACAGTTATCAGAGAGTTTGAATAACTATATTTGGAAAGCTTCACCTTGGTTATCATCACGTGCAACTTGTCAACATCTCTTCTTTTGAGGCAGATACTCCCCCCAAAAAACACATATTGTTTGAACATGTCTTTAATCTGATGCATTTATACATCGCACTAATCCTGCTTTTCTGCGGAAGCTGTTAACACAAATCCATCCTGTGCAGTCATTCAAGGAATGTGGCGCATTTGGGAAATAATATAGATCCTCTTCATGAATGTCTTCCACCCCCCTTCCCCCTAATGCCCAGGTCCGTAAAGATTTTCGTGGTCTGCCAACAGTCTATAGGGATCAGTAAAGGAACAGGATTAGCCACTTTAGATGCATGTATGTCTGTGGAAGCCCACATCTGCTCAGATTCATCAAAAGAACTCATGAGAAGAAAAAAAAATTAATGCAGAATGAAATTAAATATATAAATAAAACAATGTTTATAATGAATTTAATCTGCTATTCTGCTTTTCCCAGAACTTGTTGGTTTCTTGCATGGAACATGCTTTTGATGGTTCTCTGTTGCTGCTGTTAAACTCTTAGCATAGGGTACAGATTCTTCCATCAACTCAGTTCTCAAAAATTGAACACTGACTGGATACAGGTCAATTTGTACATTTTCCCCTTTTGTTGTGCATTTGAGGTATTTCACCATTTCTGCAGGGCTTGGAAAATTAAACAGACCAGCAGTTCCATTACCACCAATACTCCCTCATAATACTGGTTATTGTTGCATAAAATTGCAATGCTAAAATCATACATCCTTAAAATGAAGCTTTGATTTGAATGATTGATGATTGAAGTTAACACAAACGTGTCCACATAAGAGGAAAATCCAAATAAAGGCTCTTTATATTCTGAATTTGTCGTAACATCTTACCAGCCAATTCGCACTTAGATTTCTTGGGCAATTCATTAACAGCAAGCCGAGATTCTATTCTTTGGTATGGCCACTGCTTACTTTTCAGGATCTCTAAATGTAGTTTGTCCCATCCTTTCACAACATTATCAACAAATTCGGAATTCCGGGGGAAGTAACATTTTTCAAATAAGAACCCACTATGGCGGTAAGACTCATATTTGTGTACTGTGTACCAGCAGAGTGTAAAAATTTCAGGAGATGATTGATGAAAATTTTCCATGATGGCAACCAGATCCGTTTCTTTCCTCTCTTTAAATATAAAATAAAAACAAATTTAAACCAGAACTGGTCCTTCGGAATAATACATCCCCCTACGGTGCACACAATATATAATGAAAAAAAGCTAGATTTCATCAGATTATACCAGACTGATGTTGTCTATTGGTCATCTAGTATAATATCATTTTTTTAATTGAATATGTTCCTTTGAGAAATTAATGAATACATTAAACAATAAAACATTACAGGTGATGCTCAATACAATACTTATATACCAATACATAACAATTTCAGAGTATATTGCACTGTTTATTATATCCCCCAGCATAAAATAGCAATGCTAAAATCATACATCTTTAAAAATGAAGCTTTGGTTTGGATAATTGACGATTGAAGTTAACACAAAAGTGTCCACATAAGAGGAAAATCCAAATAAAGGCTCTTCACATTCTGAACTTGTCGTTAGCATCTTGCCTGTCAATTCGACACTTAAATTTCCTGGGCATTTCATCAACAGCAAGCCGAGATGGCAGCAAGACTCATACTTGTGCACTGAGTACCAGCAGCAGAGTTGAAAATTTTCAGGAGATGATTGATGAAAACTTCCCATGATGGCAACCAGATCTGTTTTCTTTCCTTGGTTTAAAATAATATTGAAAAATATAAAATAATAACAAATTTAAACTAGAACTGGCCCTTCGGTACTAATACCCCCTCGGAACACACAATATATAATGAAAAACGCTAGACTTCATCAGATTTATACCAGAATGAAGTTGTATATTGGTCATCTAGATAATATCATTTTTTTTTTTTAAATTGAAAATGTTCCTTTGAGAAATTAATGAATCCATTAAATACTAAAACATTACAGGTGATGCTCAATACAATACTTATATACCATACATAACAATTTCAGAGTATATTTCACTGTTTATTATAATTTCTTGTCCTGATCCCTCCAGCAGCTGGACAGTAGCTTTTAGAAATCGTGTTCTCAGTTTTCCACGTATTTCATGCCAAGCAATTGTATGGTTGCAGGGGACAGTTTCGTACTAAAGGCCCGGTCGAGTTCTCTAAAAAAGAGATACCCCATATTTGAGTTGATATTACATGTATAAAAATATGTAGAATAATTTTAGGACACATGTCAAGTGTAGCCGAGTGCTTAGTGAAAAAATGATTATGCAACATGTAGTGTCACCATGAGCGCTAGCATATAGATGGGTGCAAATGCGAAACTAAGGCACGTGGTCAGCTGCTGAAAAATTCAGACTAAATTCTACAGGGTGCAGAAAAAGGTATGTAGCGAGGAGGGAAGGTGGATTGCCCCATATTAAAGGTGGATTTTTTTAAAGGTCAGACAGGGTTCTTGATTGTGCACAGTGCTTGAATGCCCTCACACGGTACTTGATGGCGTGGGGTGGTGCGGATCCAGCCCATATGAGGGAAAATGAAAGCTAGAAGGGGACCTGCTCAGATCATTTTTTGTGCAGCAACACCTGCGTATATGGATGACATTTAATTTAGGCCTACTTTTTGAACTACACTAATATGAAGAACAAGGATTGAGAAAACAGGGCATTGTGATTTTTCGTTTGCCAGTTATACCTGACGTAGACCTATACCCCCTTCCCACACGTTGAGGAACCAAAAAACTGCCCTCTGCCACCTTTAAGAAATTGACAATTTTTTAACCCCCTAGAATTCAGTCCATTTTGTGAATTTTATAAGTTTAGCATATTAGGGTTTGATACTATGTTTTTTTTTTCAAGTCTTGTATTTCATAAGTGTCACAGTAGCTGTCAACTAGGTCAAGGGGTAAGCTATGCTATATACTATGGGAAACCTGAATCCGGCCAAGTATCATAGTGACAAAAAGACACGTAAAAAAACTAAGTGGTTAAAGTTAGGGTATTTTAGGTACTCTATGTACCGTCTATAGTTCATATGTCGATTTACATGCTGTATATGTAATTAACAGATTTTACTTGATTACGGGTCTCCAACATAGTATATCACAACCATTACACTTGCTCACAGCACCATGGCACATATTTATGAAATAACACTTACAACTAGAGAAATAAGTCATTTTAAAGACATTTTTACCCAAAAAACACAGATAACATCATTTTGTCATACATGGATAGGTGCTGTCAACAAGGACACGTATGGCATATTACCGTCCAGTATTTAGAGGGAAAGCAAATCAAGGTTACAGTTCACAGATTTATTTATTACATTCACAACATGGATAATTTGACACACACATGCACATATAACACTTATGTCATAACAAACAGTGCATAAATATATTACATTTGTCAATGGAGCCAGTCAGTTAACAATTCACGGATGACTTGTGCCGCGGAGAGGCAATGCGCTGGTCACGGGGCATACAGGAAGTGTCTCTTTCAGTGAGGTTAAACATTTAGGCCGTAAGAGTGTTCGTTGGAGGTGGAGGGTCCCGCATTGTTGACAGGGACAGTTCTCTGATTTTTTTTTTTTGGTTGTTTTTCTTCTTATCGTCAGGTAACGAGAAGCTCGGTACTGGTGGTTTGTTTTCGTTGACGGTGGTACCTGCTCTGTTGATCTCTCTTGACCATATGTTTGTTGAAATGGCCCACTTTTTTCGATTTCAGGCCCACCTCCTTCGCCAACAGGACAACACTTTGCCGGATCCATGCGACGCTGAATGGACTGCGGAATGACACATGGCGGTAAAGTCCCTGGCCCAGGTTGTGTTCTTAGGAGCGTAAGCGAAGACCCGCTGGTGAAGATTCTCATACTTGTTGGTGGTGGACAGGTGACAGACCTTCTGTAGACCTTCTCTCCGGAAATGCTTACAGATGACAGACTGAATACTGTCCAGGTTAGCATAGTCCAAGTCCAGATGTTTACCATAAGGAAGGAATTTTGTTGCTGTAGCCCGGAGATGGGCTGTGCAGGTAAATGAAGTTTTCTTGCAGTTGTCGTGTCGGCCCGAGAAACATGGTAAGACATTAAGGACTGCACTCTCCGCACGGCGCAGGAAGGACTGGTCAGTACGGCACAGTTTCTAATCTTGACGAGCTCGCACCGGATACGGGCTCGGACACAGGTGGCCAGTCTCTGGATGTAGGCATCTCTGTCCTGTCCAGCGGGTAGGATGGTTCTCATTTTGATGTTTTCGTACATTTTTTTGGAGGGTTCGAAGCTTATGAATGAAACAGTGATAGTGGTGAATGGGTATGTGTTTTCCCTGGAATAGTCCCTAATGGTTTTTTGGATCTGAGCGCTCGCATCACTGGTAATGGAACGCGGCTTGAGTATGTTTGATTTTGAATAGAGTCCAAATTTTTTTCTTAATAATTTTGACTCACTGGAGGCAATCGAATCCTCAGAGGTGTAATTCTTTTTGCATTTTTCATGGTTATGACAATTCCTCTTGCAGCATAATTTGTTTGCAGTGTAAAGGGCCAGGACCAGTTTCCTTGGGGTGTTGTTTTCCACCACTGGACAGAAACTCTGAGTCGCTGCCTCAAACCCTGCCTGTGCCTGTTGTTGTAGAGGTGTCGGTCTCTATGTGGACTTCGTTTCCTCGCCCGAGAAGTTGGTTGACCCGCTGGACGTAGCGTTGATTGTCGACCATCGATGCCGAATTGATTTCCTCTACTCTGCTCACACACCTGATTAAGTTTCCGCTGCAGACCACGGCTGTCGGGTGGATTTATGTTGAGACAGCACAACAGGAATCGTGCATCGGATACCCCATCTTGACTTGGTAAGGGCCAGACCAGTCCATCATTAAGGGCGCCTGATTCTGATCCTCGTGTTTTCTTGACGGTTTGTGTTTGTAGAGCGGTACATCTGTCGAGTGAAAATGTCAGTTTAGGCAAACGGCTATGTGTGACTGGCAGAGCCGTTTGCCTAAACTATGGATACAGTCATTGACGGCTGGTCACACTGGTGAGTTGTGGAGTTTTGTAAAAGTTGGCCTAATGATTGTATGTTAGCGATGATGTTTTCCTCGCTGTTGATTTCCTCTTCATCGTTCCATGTGCGTGATTTCACAGGTTTGGCCGGTCGCAGTTTGGTTGGGAGGATGACATCTTCAGTGGATATACACACAGCATCACAGTATTCGTCGAGACTTGGACGGTCCCACTTTGTGTTTTGCTCACTGGTGCCAGCTAACGTATCAGTGTCTTGAAGGGCATTGTGATTTTTCGTTTGCCAGTTATAACCTGACGTAGACCTATACTCCCTTCCCACACGTTGAGGAACCCAAAAACTGTCCTCTGCCACCTATGTATTTTTTTTCTTTTTAAACGTCAAGGCCAATAGTTCGTCCATGGATTGGTCGGTCCTGACGTGTTTTAATTTTCTGTCCGTGCCAGAAACCGTGAAATTCGTACGCCGTGTTTGACCGTCAAGTAGATACTTTGCCCCGATCAGGTGGAATAAGTAGATGGAACATTCTCCATCCACCCGCCAGGCCGGCAACCAATCCGTCACATTACCATTACATCTCAATTTCACCTTCCAGCTTTCCTTCAAAAACCTACTTCGAAAGCCTTGCATGCACACGCTCGCTATGGTGATGCGATTGAAAGGGTCGACCCCTCCCCAAACTAACCTTTCTAGCCCTTCCTCATCCAAGACGATTTCTTCTTTCCCCGTGACGGTCATGATGATTTCTCGGAATTTCAGAAACGCTTTTCTCAATATGTCGACATCACTCTTGCAGTATTCGAGTATTTTCTTGGGGAGATCGAAAATTTCCCGAGTTTTTTCTTTTTCTCGATGCCAAGCCAAACACGCGTCTTGATCGGTTGCATTCATGGTGTCGCACCCGTAAAAGTGAGCAGCCGGATAGGGAACCACGTAACATTGATTTTTTCTCGTGTTAAAGTAATGAGGAAAGTACCCCTTCTTCGTTTCTCTCAAGCCGAAGGCATTCGGTAGGTTGGCTAGTCGCATGGGTTAAAAATTGAGCGAATCTAGCATTCGAATATTCAGCCCTCTTTCAACGTGCATGTACATGATCTTGGAGCCTGCGTAAATGACCTTGAGTATCGCCGAATTCTCGATTAAATATTCCAAGAGAAAGTATCCGTCGTAACCGTTCATGATGTTTGCTAAAACGGTGTAGTCTTTGGAACGGCCGCGAAAGAGCCAGTCGCAAAACTTTTGGGCCATGTCGTCTCCGCGAAAAATGGTCTCTCAAATCCGCACGTGTCGCCACAGGGGGAGCGAACGAAGCGTTTCTCTTTCTTGTCTCTCGCCTCGCACTGCCTACAACGCGTACCACAGGTCTCGCATTTGGAATGCACGCTAATCTCAACATCAGTTACTGTAGTAAGGGGGTAGTGTGGGGTCTCTTTGAGGTCAATGACGTCACGGGTCCGTCTGGGGTCACCTTAATATATGGGCCCCTCTGAGGTCAATGACGTCATGGGTCCGTCTGGATTCACTTTTGGTATAGATCCGTCTGAGGTTAAAAAAAGACCAGTTCTGCAATATATTTTTCAATCTCGTTTTAGGATTTTACCGTGGAGGTAAAGCGTAAGTAAGACTTGGTGACGCCTGTTTTATTTCTTGTCACCTTCAACATTTTGATCACCTTGGACATCAAAATGTAAGAATAAAGACACCATTTTTCATTTATTCTGTTTATTCTAGATAGAAAGTCATGTAAAAGAATTCTAATATATAAAGGTAATATGAACACATTCCATGTAAATGGAAAATAACATATATTTAAAATAGTTCAATAAATTATTGAAATTTAAGTCTAACAATTTAAGAATCAAAATTAGTACATGCCTTAAACATCCATTCAAGAGAGTGAAAACTACTGACTAGTAGTTAAATATAAGGTCTGATTTTATAGACCTCATTGGATTTTTTTCCCCATAAAGTCTGCAATGTAATTAATCAACATTGATGTTTGGAGTAAATCCACGCGCGCGAACACTGCCAACAATTTCAATCAGAGCTGTTAACTCTTCTTTAAGTGGGTATTTGTCGGATTCCCTCCAAAAACCAGGTGCTGATGTCTGAGTCTCTCTAGCTCCAGGTGTCAATATAGAGATGGGTTGAGTCAGTGATACATGTACATCGTAGATCTGGCTCCCGGTTGTAACTCTATACGTGTATTCCGATGACGAGGGGCAGTCCAACGACACGAGACACACAGGGATATATTTGGGTGATACGGGATCCGGTGAAATGGGGCTGGTTTTCGGTATCACGGAGGTACATGTAGGTAGGCGGTATCCCTGGTGCACATCCGCTGAGTAAGCTTCCTGTGTTTCTCGGGGTTTTCTTATCTGTAACAAAAGAAACATTACAAATTTAGAATAAAACTTCAAAAAGTTATTTAAGAAAAAATAAGAAAAATAAGGGTCATGTATATAGTTAATCTACTCAAGACACCGATTAATAGTCTATACGACTCGAGTACACTATTACATATGTAAATTCTATACCTGAACTTTTTTTCAGAGTTGCATCTTCCTCCCCTTCTTCTTACGTGAACAGAACCCATTTCTTCTCAAATTTTCTACGAAAAAAAATATGAAAAAGAAATTAATTTTACAATTCAGATGATTTCAATCAACAAGATAGACAGTAGTAGTAAGGGGGGTAGTCTGGAGGCACCCACTCTGAGGGCACCCACTCTGAGGGCCGTCTGAGGGCACTACGCTTAGGGTCGTCTGAGGGCACTTTACGGGTACTGCACCCATAGGGCAGTCTGAGGTCACCTCTTATAATGACACAGTCACATTTCTGACATCTCGGTATCATAAAATCCAATTCGCAGTCAATTTTTTTTATATTCACTAGTGTAAAAAATATTTACCTTTGATGTATCGTTCAGTCGCACCGAATCTCCAATTGCAACATTTGTACATAGGTAATTATTTCCTTTTGAAAGGGTCTGTTTAAGATGGTTTACAGATGGAAAGGACACTTGCTTTACAGTCTTCTCCACTTCAATGTACGCCACTGTAACGTAGAATGAGCCTCGATCATTTCTGCGAAGTATTTTGTCTGCTAGGACATAGACTCTGGTTTTCAACATCGTGGACATCCCTTCTTCACTTGTATCCGTGCACGAATGGCGGGAAAATTTTCCCGGGTAAATTGGTAGATGTAAATCAAGAAACGCGGGGTCGAATAGAAAGCCTGAACAGTTTCTGACACGCAAAATTTTAGAAACAGCTCATTACACCAAAATTTTGATTAAAGATATACAGGCTGCCATAATTTTTATTTCTTTACGGGTGTAGAAAAATGATTTAAGTTTACCTGTGCCTCAAACCAAATCAAGTAAACCGTATAAAATGAAATTATCTAACTGCGTAAATATAATTGCGGCTCGGTGCTTTTCTCGTAAAAAAAAATCCATACAACCTCGCTGCGCATGTGCGCAAGAAATTGGAGGTGAACGCATGACGCGACTCTATACTATAGAATGGAGGTAGCGTGCGAGTTTATTTAACAATTGCCAAATACCGAGATGAGGCCAGCTTAATTTATCGTGTCGTAAACGACTGGGTAATATAAGTAGTATACCTGCCCGCTTCCCCCCCAGTTAATGGGAAAATTATGCAAATTAAGATGAGATAAGAAGATCAAAGAGGTAATTATGCAGATTAAGATGCAATAAGAAGATAAAAGAGATAATTATGTAAATTAAAATGAGATAGGATCAAAGAGGTCATCCAATTGAATGACGTGACCATACCGGTTAATTTAAGGTGACCATATACCACCCCATCTTAACCTACTTATGATACCAATATAACCTTTACAACTTGTAGTGGCAAACATAAAGATGAGATAAGAAGATCAAAGGGTTTTAAAATGTATTATGTAAATTGAATCAATAAAAAAGAGATAGTACCATTCCTTCGAAGAATGTGATCATATCGGTTCATTTAAGGTGACC
>CAJDSM010002538.1:8705-21889 GCA_903981925.1 Ostrea lurida
AAATAAAGAATTTTCGAAGGAAATTCAAACAGAAATTAAATTATCTTGAAAATAAGACACTTTGTACAATTGCGTTTCTTAACACATTTTCCAAAGCTACATTCCTTGTACAGAAATTCACGTATTTAAAATGATATAAATAATTCAATGCGTTTGTAAATGCATACATTCAAAAGTATGTGATGGAAGTTTAAACAGTTAACACGCTATAAACAGTGTGATGTACACTAGCTTTTACCATTGAAAACGACTTGCTATATTCAGATGAAGATATCCATCAATTCAAATACAGAATGGATTTTGCGGGTTTGTTAAGACAGGTCATACTCCAGTTATGCAAGTTAATTTCTTTTTCATTCAGATATATCTTAATTAGGAAAAGGGAAATGTAAAAACAAATATATAAATCAGTTTAAGTAGATTTTATATTTGTCAACAGTATTAAATGACTTTGTTCAAAATGAGCAACTTGATATTTTAGTATATTCTATTAGATGTAAGTAATTATTTTACATACATGGTAGTTTGTTAAATTATAGAGAAATTCCTACTTGTTCAGTAGATCTACAGATTATTGTCCTAAAAGTATATTCTGAGGAAAGCTTTTTCTCATAGAAAGGTACGTTAGAAAGTACTGTTATTCTAATCTATTAATTACTTTTATAATTATAAATGGGAGAAATGCTATTTGTCTAAATAACGGATTTAAGAGTGATCTCTCTTAGCCGATTAAACGTATCTTATTGGAAATCAGTGAATATTGTTTAGTACTGTATAGGCTATTCATTGTTAGATTTATGCTATATTGTTGTTTTACTATATTTGAGGGGTATCTTTTCCTTATACTTGTGTTTCATCACTGGTCTGATTAAATTGCTTATAGATCTGAACCCTACAGGAGTTTTTGTTATTACCTGGAGGAAAAACCCTGTTATATTTGGCGTCCACGTTGTGACCAGTGATCTGGAACTATCATAGAGCTGGCTAGTGCTACTTAACAGAAATAACGACTTCACGTGTGGTGTGTGTATTCATTCACTTGTGACTTGGATCCGCGCATCCCATTTGCCACCGATAATCAAAGACAGTGCTCTGCATTACCGGTAAAATTCAATTTGTAATCACAGACTATGTTTCAATTGGTGAGTTGAATGCAAGCATATTGTTCATGTATTGAAATCAGCTGTAGTTTCAGTGCAACATACCATATTGTGGAACTTTAGATTATTTATTATACATTGTTTTTTCTGGTAAGTAATATTGCTGATCAGCTTCCGTGTGTCATTTACTCAAAAGTCAATGTTTAGTATACATGTTATCATTTGGGGTATATAGAATATACAAGCATGTAGGTGTGACAGCGAGTGTGAGCCGTGGATGGTAAGTGCTATTTAACAGTGCACATATCCCAAACAGTATTTTAAAGGTTAATCTACAGTTATCAATTTGCTATCTCTTTTTGACTTCGACTTTGAACAGACTGACAAACCATTTTATACTGTGTAGTCGATACTTTGGTCAATTGGAGACAAGTTTGTTATTTGTGTAGATTCGTACGTTCGATCGTCGTGTCACTGAGTGTTGTATAGTTGGGTTGTGATTCTGTGAATATTGGTTGCGTGGTTTGTGAGTTGTTTTATATCAACAGATTGCATACATTATCAATATATATATACATATTTTCCCCTTTAGTATCTCTTAATTCATTTATTTTGCAGGTTTCATATTAAATTAGGTCGTGTTCGGTTTTCTTTTTCGCATTCATAATTACAAAGGGTTCGGTTTCTTTGACTTTGCGTATATCCAATCGAGCTCGATATCCGCCGTAATTCATTCTTAGAGAAAATGTGGTTTGTAAACAAACTAAAAATTTTTGTCTATTTCTTGAAATATCTTTGTTGTTTGTCGTTTATTTCCGTGCAACATTGACTCATTTGTTTATTTATACCAGCCGTAATTAACCTAGTATATATAAAACATATATGGTACCAATTTTGATGCACTAAATGCGCATTTCGACAAATCATGTCTCTTCACTGCTCAAACCGAAATATCATTCCAGGTGTTATTTCGGGTATAGTGAATCAAACATTTATTTTGACTTGCAAATGTATCAGCTGATTGCCCCATGTCGCTCAGCTATTGTTTTCATTTGACTTTGCATTGCATTGATTTAAATCAATTTACCGTTACCGGAAACGAAACTATTCTTACCGGAAACGCATTTCTACTTTCGGTTTGGTTAGTTAGACCATGCATTTATGGTTCACTAAAGTGCATTACCCTCCTAGCTATTCATAGTCAACAAATTTAAGAAATGTAGTACACTTGTTTAAAAACAAACTTACGTTTCACCCACATTTGTTCAGTGCAATAGAATTACCCACCCACTTACAAATAAATTCCTGTCAACAAATATTTGTAATATATTTTATTGCTGTAGAAAAATTCACTGATAATATTGTGTTGATAAATATTTTGTTTCCATTCATTGATGAATGTTACCACCATGTCCACCCCTGAACAAAAAACAGAATCTATAGACCAGCAAGAAGACACCAGTTCAAAACAAAGAGGCAGAGGAATCGAAGGAAGACTTTATGACTCCATAGGAAATTGTGAATGTAGTTTCTGCTCTTAAAGTTTTAAAGATGAAACCGAAGACAGACACACCTGAGGATTTTGCGCAGTAGTTGAATTTCATGGCTAAGGCAACAGAGTCTACAATAAAGAAGGAACCACCTGCCCTTGCCTTGCTAGAGAGCTCTCCACAACCACAACCAACATAATCTATTGGAAGACCTGCAAATCAGCACTATTATTCACAAATTCCCACTATCTCTGGAGATGCCAAGAGTGACGTTACATACGAACTCTGGAAGTATGAGGTGGAATGTCCGATGAACGAGTCCTACCAACCCGAATCCTGTCAGTTGTCAGATCCTCCATTATAAAGAGGACAGTCAAAGGGTGCCAATCCAGCAGCGGGGACCAGACTTAATTAGTTTATGAAGGCGTGATAACGAAGTGTTCGATCTCGTTAAGTCCAGAACGAGGACAGGGGCATGAGTTGGGCAAACATGGGCCCCTGGCGCACCGGACAGGGGATGCCTAGGAGATGTGATCACTCTCACTGTTGACAACGGTCACACCACGCCGTGATTTCTATGAATTTGATTTTCATTGATGGGCAATATAGGCCCGCCCAATCTGTATCCATTACTTCTATCAGTCACGGCCTGAATAATTGTTTACGCGGTGTGAGGTGTAGTGTGAGGCCACCATGAACAAAGGCAATTATTCTCAGAACATGGGAACGTGATTGCACAAAGGTTTACATAGTCGGTTTTTGGGTGTTCCAGTTACTCTACAGATATATAAAGTTGTAGAAATATATATGAGGGCTGTTATTTTGGGGGCTAAACATCTTATTGGATGAATCGCAATGGGATTCATTTACAGTCCTTTTTTTCATAGTATAAACTCTTTGAATTTGTATATAATTTGGACTGATCAAAATGTCACCTTTATTATGAATAACGAGGAACTGTATAGAGGGAATGTTTGACGAGGAGTCCATGTCTATTTTGGGATCGTCAACTTTCTTTGATGAAAATTGCTGGATGTCAAATTAACAACTAATGTAACTTGTTCCGCAACGTCTTTGGTTTAAATATTTTTTTTATAATGGTGCCGGTAATTATGTAACAGGATAAATATATTAATAAAGATATATAAAAGTTTAGACACACTCACTCACTTAGGGCGCCGCGAGGGGAAGCTGTTATTTTGAGAGCGAATATACCACTTATGTGTAGCTAATGGAAAATTCAATTACGTCTTTTTTTCATACCAACTCTTGTTGTATTTTCTCCTGGACTGTCAACTATAGGACCTTTATTATATAAAAGGATATTATGGAAGAACTGCTTGGGCGGGGAAATGTATATTTTCGAGGGAATCGTCTTCTATGATGAAAAGAATTGCTGGATAATCAATTAAATATGTAAATTGTATGCGCAACTGCTTTGTTTTTAAATATTTGTTTTATAATTGCCGTATTAAGTAACGAAGAAATTTTATATAATAAGAAGACTATAATCTGAAAAAGTTTGAGGGAAAAATTATAATTGAGGGAAAGGCTGTTAATTTGGGCAAAACATCATTATTGATGAAAAATCGCTAAAAGTGGGAAATTCAATTAACGCTTTTTTCATACCAACTCCTTGAATTTGTATGTATAGTGTAAGGCTGGACTGATCATATAACCTTTATTATATAAAGGATATTATAGGAATGTTGGGGGAGAAATGTTATTTTGAGGAAAATCGTCATTTTTTGATGAAAAATTTGCCTCAGAATTCATTAAAATATGTTAATTTATCCGCAACTCTTTGTTTTAAATATTTTTTTTTATAATTGCCCGTATTTCATAACCGAAAGATTTAAATCATCATTCATAAAGATATATCAAAAGTTACTAGACAAATTCTATTGCGAAAAAGGGGCTGCTTATCTTTGGGGACACATCAACATCACTTGATGGAAAAATCGCTAAAAATGGGACATTCAGTTAACTCTTTTTTCATACCAAAGCTTCTTAAAATTTGTATTTATATTTTGACTGAATCAATGTAACCTTTATTAATATAGCGGAATTAAGGAAAAATGTTGGAGAAAATGTTATTGCCTTGAAGGAAAAATCGTCAATTCATTTTTTGGATAAAAAAAAAGTGCTGAGAACAGAAATATCAATTAAAATATGGTAAATTTATCGTCGAACTCTTTGTTTTAATATATTTATTACAATCAGGAAGAAAGAAGCGATGTAAAGCTGATGATTTTTTAAGGCAAAAACACATTCTGAATGTAAGACCCGGATCAAAACTGAATAGACTAGGTCACAGTTTGTCATAATCGAAGTTGGGTGAACGGGCAGTTTTTGTCTAATTGTGAATATGAGCAACAAAAAAAGTAAGATGTGAGGTTAATGTTCCTGTTGGTGGGGTTTGTTGTTTTGTGTGTGTAGTATTTTTTTTTTTGGGGGGGGGGGGTAATGTTATTAAATTTATTTTTCAAAATGTTGATTTTTTTTTATGTTTTTGATACCATTTGTGCAGACTCATTTTCCTTTAACTATCAAGGCACTTGTAACTGGAACAGTTTCCCACCAACACGCACTCCGGACCGCTTCTGTTGGCATATCAAGACAATTCGTCTACACGACAGCGTCGAGTGGTCGCAGCTGGTCTTGCATTGCACAACGGATGATTTTCAAGAAAAGAGGCAGGAGCTGCATTCTTATCTTGATCTTGTAGGTATAGATTTTACCCAGAATTTAGAACGTCCACCCCAATCTGTTGCTAATAGCACTCGCCAGTCATCAATAGTGGGCTTGATGAATAAGCCCTACTGAAATGTGAAGCGCTGATGAGTTCTGGATGATGGAGGCAAAATCTGACACTGGATGGCAATGCTTCCCAGTAGCCAATTTGTACCTAAATTTTCTGGTATCGTAGTGTAGGAGTTCTAAGTCCTTCGAAGACCACATACAGAGAGGCCCACAACCTCATTTCCAGATTGATTATTTGCTCCTTTGGTGGAGGTTCTCTTTGAATAATAATCCTCAATATTCTTTGAAAATGTTAATCGATGTTCTCAACTTTTTTTCAAAAATGCGAGCGACCTTGCCAATTCGCAAAAATGCGCAGAAGTGGTATCGCAGCCTGTTTATAGAAATGAATTCTGGAAGACACCTGGCTGGCTCATTGCCGAATCACTGCGATGTGTTTTCCTATAATTCCCACAATTTGGCGGAGAGTTTTGTTGTGTTCCCCTCACAAAGAAAGAGATCGTGTTTTGTTGGTCATAGAAGTGGCAAAGTAGTAAATAGAATGTCTGAATCTGTTCCTAACAAACTGTCTACATGTTTTGTTCTGTGAGGCTGGATTGTGTTTATGGCATTTCTTAGTCAGCATATCCCCTTCAGCATAAAAAACATTGTGACCATGATGTTCTGCCAAAACAATGATGAAATTTGTACAGCTAAGCCAAGCTGAAGGGTTTGGAAAGGATCGTTGTCTTGATGATTTCAATAATAGCTTGCCAATGGATGAGATTTTCTGAGATTCGACTTGCTGTCTCTCTATCAGATTGTGCAAGAAAAACTTAAACCTTCTGGTAGTATGCAAGGTCTGTTCATTCAATGGATGAAATCTGGTTCAGAGGCATGGATAGAATTCTTTGTCATCCTGCATGACATGAAGTTACTTTTGATCAGTTTACCGGTAGCCTGCAGTTCAAATAGCAATCATTCCATCTGTACTCTTTTGTTTGGGTTGCTGATAAAAATCTTTTAAGATAGAAAGAAACTGCTTGTCTTAGAGTAACTACCCTGAAGTGGTACCCCTTTTTAATATCAAAGATGACAAGTTTTCCCATGAAAATGATCTTTTTCCTTTTTTTTATCATAAATTATTTGGAGTGTATGCTTGAATCACCACACATAATCTGGCATCATAGACACTAGATGTTAGCTGTAAAATCTGGTCCATGTGGTTATTTCAACATACTTTATGATCTTTTGAAAGTTAATTCATTCGATGTACTTGGCGACACCTTTTGCTGGTGTTTCATTCTTTTGTTGAGACGAAGTGCATGGGACTGATTTCTTTTGTACGGGAAATGAATTGCAGCTTTAAGATACATTGCATCTGCCTTGCATGTAAACATTAACAGATTCACCCTCTTATCTCGACACGTTGATCATGCGTGTTTTCTTTCATTATACACATATGGATAGATATTTCTTTGAAATTCAAATGATTTCACGAAACAAACATCACTTAGAACGTTTTTTTTTACTTTTCTTTGTGACCTGTCACAGAACAAGCAATAGTCCTAAATCAAAATTCGTTTGCGATCTCAAATTCGACTGATACCGAGTCATTCCACATTTTCAACCTTGCTATGTAATGTGTTTGTGTATTTTGCCGACATTTTGCCATGTACAAAAGTCCAGACCGATGTTTATAAGTCGTCCACCACGTTTCCCTGGCAAGCTGCATTAATTCCATTGGCCCATCCCTTTTGGTTTTGTTTTTCGCCCAAATGCAAACCATGGCGTGCCATGGCTTTCCTCAAATAGAGCACGACTCCATTTGCGACAAATGAAGAGGAACTGGTGTATGGGAAGGAAAGATTTTGTGTTTATAGAAACGTGAAAATATAATATGAAATTGATTCTTCTTTTTTTGGTCTTCGTCTTCTGTGAAACTCAACAGTGGCCAAAATTAATACAAAAGCAAACAAAATGATAACGACGTTCGCTATATAAATTTTTGTTGAATTTTAACCTTATTTGGCGCGCTCATAAATCTCTGCAAAGACCGTCCATGTGAAAGTTTAATTTACATCGTACGCGTGAAAATCACAACTGCTGAATGTGTATAATATGGATAGTTTTTTAAAAATGATATATAACATCATAGGCCGAGAAAAATTCAATGTACTCACTAATTTAGTGACTATAACTAGCTCACAGTGCGAATTTTGAAGAATTCAAAGCGGCATGCATAATGGGGAATGCGGCCACCAAATAATCAGATTTTGACATCTGTGGAGTTAACCAGGTTTTAACTTACAAACTTAAGGTAATGGAAATGTTTTTATTATTATAAATACTTGCCAATTGATATGAATTTTTGTCCATTCCTCTTGCTAGATCGTCGTAACCGGATGTCATATATAACGAGTGTAGGGAGCGTCGGCTGGTCATATACTTTCGAATGTCCAAATTTTTCATATTTTTTGGGTGAAAATTTATGGTCTTTTCCCTCTTCATAGATTTCTCTAAACTTTTAGCGTGTTTAAATATGATATACCAGGTACAATTTTCCGCTGAAAAACCTTTTGTGCATATTAGTTCCCGATAATTTTTCTATTTCTACTGGCCTACTCCTTCTGGCCTAAGTTAGTTAGTGTTATTCTCGCAGGTTAAGGGATGGAGAGCGCCCGAGCAATCATTATCAGGGAGGGCATTGGTTTCATAGCTTCAAAGAGTTGGGTGTTATATGTCCAATAGTTTAATAGCCAAACCCATTTCATTGTAATCATTCAGGGTGTTGATTGTCACGCTTGGGAATGATTTTTCTGTATAAATTTACAAGGAGCACTGGAAAGCTTTATAAAGTGGCAGGTGTAACTGCATTTTCTTACACTCTGGCAGCAATTCCTTGGTTAGCATGGTGACCATTTGAGGCTGGAGTATGCTGCGTCACCAACGCAATACCTGACTGGGCACTCCCTTGGTGGCGGTTGCAGTTCCACATGCGCTCCTGTTACACTGGCGTATGTGGCACAATTCAATGTGGCGTTTTTGCCCGCACCCAACTCAAATGGAGGAGTGCACCCCACTCGTATGCAGCTTCATGGCTACTTGGAAACTTTGGCGTAGTGATTGTTGATTCGACTTGTTTTATTGATGACATGAATGTTGGACAACTGATTGATTGATTGTCATTATTATTGATTGATTGAATTTATTATTGGATTGATTGACTGATTTTATTGAATTGGTATTGGTGACGTTTGTTGCAATTGCCGTTTACCAGTGCTCAATTCGCCCCACTCGGGGCCGTCACATTTGATTGATTGATTTTTTTTTGAGGGGGCCGCTTTTTGACGAAATTCCCAATAAATCGATAGGCTAGTTTCATAATCGCCAACGGCTGGGGATAGAAAAACACAACTCGTTGGATAATCATACATAATATCAAACCAACAAACCCATGGGAGATCCTATATCTAACGAGTTAGTATCCGTCGTTATAACGAGCTATATTTCTCTCATAATCGAGTACGACCCCTCCCCGCAATGAGGCCCAGCGGCTCTTGTAATGATTTGTAGGAAATGCAGGGTGGTTATTGAATTAAATAATATCCTGGATTACAGAAATGAGCCTTTTATGAACGAAGAACTGTCGCGGTATGGTTACGGCATGTTAGTTCCTTTAATAGTAAATTTCAGCTGAAAGGAACGGCGGTTATAGATTCGGAAGGATTAGTTCGCTGTGGTTTAAAGATCAAGTGAATGGGAACATCATAATCATAGCTTCAGAGCTTATATTCTGGTGTAGAAAGAAATCCAAATGTGGAATAGCTTTGGCATATTCAATAACTTGTTCAAAACTGTCAGTGGAAACAGAGCAAAGTTTTAATGTGGACAGTATCTTTATATTTCATTATTAGACCGTTCTGTATACACACTGATTTTTGACTACTGGATTACTTCTTTACCCCTGATCAAGGCGATAACTATGAAGGTGTGACCCGAGTTCTAAACACGACGGTCTTTTATTTCCAGCGTCATGAATTCAGTATCATATATGGAATCAACGTGTCCTTTGGATAAACTTTATCCATGGTCTATAACTAGATTAACCAGTCCGGTAATTTTCCTTAGTTCTGTAATTGTTTATTAAAAATTAAAAAAAAGGGGGGGGAATTTAAACATAATTTTATATCATACATATCCCCTAAAAGGCAAAATTTGAGGTTTTATGGATTGTTTGCTTGCTTGTTAGTAACTGTCATTGTCAACTTGATTGTTACGTTTACGTGTAATTGTTTAGATAACTTCGGATTCTCATGTAAAGCTCTTAGCAGTATTTTTTTTATTATATAGAGGTGATATATACAATGTGCATAAATAATAAAAATAATAATAATGATAATAATAATTGATAACGAATGCCAGGGTATTTGTAATAACCATAAAGCCAGTACAATCTGTTAATAACCAATGACCAGTGCATTTGCTGTAGGCCATGTAGTGTTTCATCATCCTTACTTTGTTTCTTTTTCAATTGTTTTCCTTTTCGACGGACCACGGAACATGATATCATTTTGAAAGAGAACCTCAAATTAGAGATGGACAGTGCATTATCCTCTTATATACAGCCGAACTCATTATCTCCAAACTCTGATGGGACCAAACAAGTTATCGCCGTGAATTTGAAGAATATCCAGGGTAAATACTCAGAAATAGGTGGCTGGTAACCTCCAATCACGTTCGAACATTAGCCATCGTCATTCCGATATCATTAATGTTCGAGTACCGAAAGTTCACCTGTATAGAAATATAGTGGAATGGTGTTAGTTTAATTATCTAGTTAATTCAGTGACGTCAAAAACCGAATTTTTTACCAATGGCTCTGTTCTATAACCACATCACATGATCTTATCTGTAAACAATAAATGGATTCTCAATAACTACAGCTGTGTGATATCTTAAGATGTCCGTAGGATTTCTTTCAATGAACCTTGGTATACGCAATTTACCACTGTAACAACTACATGCACAACATCACACGCTCTGTCAGAGGTTACATGAGATCAAGGTGCCATAAAAACATGATAATTGTACAATAACTCGTATAAACATACAATGCAATTGGTTTCCTATCGCTCAGCCCGCCCCCAAAAAGAAAAAATGAAAAATTGACCATATTTATACGTTGTGTGTTTTTTCCCGTTTTCTCTGCCTTTTTTTGTTTGTTAACAGTCATTTGCCAACCACATTTAATTCATCCCTTATTACACAGCGACACCATGGGAAGGAGCAACAGTCTAGAAATCATGAATAAACTTGTCATATACTCGTATATTTACATTTACTGTTAATCCCCCAATAAAAAGCATTAGAATCTATTTTGCATGATATGTTGCCTAATAACCCTGCAAAGCACCGGAACTCACCAAAGTTGGCTTGGGGGTAATCCGAATACACAAGCAAAACTACTTTTTACAGGGTTTAAAATATGTACAATAATGAACCATTTAGGTTGGAAAATGTATCAAAAACTGGTTGAAACATTTGATTTTTTATTTTCAAGAAAAAATTAATTAAAATCTTGTGTTATTATTTTTTTTATTTTTAACTTTTGCACTCCTTCTGTCGTGTACGATATGACTAGTCATGAGTGCTGAAAGTCACATTGCTGTATCTCTTTTTCTCGTGTACATTTCATCTTACGACGTACCCACTTACTTAACTACTAATGGCTAGTTCCATGAACCGCTACTTCCCAAAGGATTGAGCGAAAGTTGTAAACACATTATACATAAAAGCCAACAAATGCAATTATTCTAACAATGTAAATATAGAGCAATAATTAGATTTATATGAAAATATTGTCAGTCTTCATCACTGCAACGGTAGTTTGCATACAATTGAATAACGCGCGTTACTTTGTGGAGCTTACGAGACTTGATCATAGTCTTCGTTCAACAGACACTCGGTTGTCTACGGCAAATCTCCGATCGAACAGAGAGTCCTGCGTAAAGACCCGCGATAATAACTGTTACCGCTAGGAGCGCTAATTCAGTTTCGGTTTGAATCTCCCACAAAACACAGTCAATTCCAAAGATTTTATGTTAATTAATAATATTCATTAGTGTACTAAAGGAAAATTTACCAGTACAACAGAATAAACCGCGATCGCTGTCACTGGAATCATACTTTCACTTTGCTCCAAATAATTTTTGGTAAAAATTAAATACCGCAACGTTGTATCATTAAATCCCGTAGGTAGAACAGCTAATAAATCTGTCCTCTTCTATCATTTATATTTCTAAACACTCTACTTGTAAATCCTCACACTTTAACGTCACTTTTCAATCTATTGCAGCTTTCTCGATAGTCGTTATTTTCGATTGTGGCCTGATCAGCCAATCAATCACATACCAGATTCTGGTAAGCCTCGTTTGACCGATTACAAACGTTTCGTTCGATCTTTTTACCAGACTCTCGGATTACGGGATTTACGGAGATAGCGAGCGTCTGGTTGCACGAGACTAGACTTCTGATCACTGTTCGTTATACTTTGCCCTTATACATATACGTAGTTATCTCCAATATCTGGAATTAATGACCTTTGATATTCATTAATTAAGCCGTGACACTCTTTCTGTACAATGCAAAGGAAAAAGAGACTAAAATGAAAATGCGGGATACAGGTAATAATAAATCTTATCACAACATATTACTCGGGGCAGGTAGGGGGTCTGTCGTCGACTATAGAAATTCAGTTTATCTAATTATAAATAGTCTTTTGTTTTTGTGCGATATACATTTATAATCTATTAAACTTGCTGTTTGCATAATGTCTTCCCACATCGCCTTGGTGTTTCGCTTTGACACCTTTTGAAACTTTCCCAATGAGACACAATTTCTGAAACACAATATTTAAGAGTTATGAGTCCAATATAGTTTATTTTTCTTTGACCAAATAACCCCTCCAACATTTTAACAAATTAGCGACAATAAGGAGTTTAGCAATGCACCGTGCCAAATCTTATATCGATTTCATATATTCTTTTTTCCCCAATTATACAATCAATACGAAGAATGCATTTGGAAAATATATTTGCCGGCATCAAAGCTGATGCCGCATGTTTTGTTTAATATTGGAAATTAAACGAGAATTGCTTTGACAACAATATTATGTTTAAAAGGTTACGGGTCATCTTGCTTTATCAATTTTTTGATAATGAAAAATAAAATGATAAATTTAATTCTAGGGTGTAATAATGTCAGTAAGATGATTTACAGTATATCACACATGTGAAACAACAAATACAATATATTTCTAAAGACCAACCATTCTATATATTAAAAACATTAAGAAATGTAGTTGGCAATAATTCCAATGTCCTTTATTACGATTATTTTGATTGGATGAAATTGAATCTAAACGAGAATTTACACCATCCTACCCATCAGGCTATGTGTCTCTGTTCACGGACCCCTACCGTTTGACGCACAACTTATCCCAACTTGGGGTATTCCACATCCGCGATTACAGCACGGCCTAATTACATAGCGCAATAAGTGCACATTTATGAACCGAGATTTCATCAATAAAAATCTCAGAATTTTAAAAATGAATTAATTTTGCAATGTGCACGCATTAAAGTTTATAGAAAAAAGGAGAAAAACTCAAATAGAACACTTTAATATATTAAGAAACGGGTAAACTGGTCCCCCGTTGATTGGTGCAATACACATACTTGAGCAATCGACTGGTACCCCGAGAGAAGCGATAGCACAACAGGGTACCAGTTTAAGAAACGGGTAGCATTGTTTGGTTTGATAGTCTCGTTCAACCAGACACTCAGTTGTC
>CAJDSM010002540.1:4477-23155 GCA_903981925.1 Ostrea lurida
AGACGAAGTTGGGGGAGCTTATGCTATTCCCCCTGCGTCCCATCTTCGTTAAAGGTTTGGGGGCAAGTGTGCATTGATGCCTATATTTAACTTATTCCTAGTGCTATCTTCCCCAAACTTGCATGGATGGGGCTTCTGGGGGTAATTAAGGTATACATAGACTTAAATGCTGAATCTGAGCCATAGGCTTCTGATGCTGGAGGAGGTTAAGGTTAAAGGTTTTTGGAGCAAGTATACTATTATGGTTACATGTAAATTATGATTGGTCTAATCTTCACTAAACTTGCATGGAGGGTGTATCGGGTGATTCTGAAGGACTACACAAACTTGGTTGCTGATTTTCAGCTGTAGGTTTCGGATGCTGGAAAAGATCAGAGTAATTGGAGCTGGATAAAGCTTCTGGAGCAAGTTTGCTATAATGACCATATCTAAATAATTACCTGTCCAATCTTCACCAAACTCTCATGCATGGTCTATCGGGTGATTCTTATGGTCTGCATATACTTAAACGATGCTGGAGGAGATGACTGGTTTTTTTTTGTGAGGTTGTTTTAGATAGGCATTAGTAATACAAACTTGTATCAGGGTATAACTTTGTACCGGGTAGATGTAATATGTAATGTAGATTTGGCTTCGGATGCAGACCTGTCTTTTGATTATTCCGATACTATATCAGTTTTGAGGGTTGTGGGTTGTTTAAGCTAGTTGATCCTTTAAGAGCAAAAATATTTACTTATCCTCATTCTTGTAATTTTAAGTAATTCAATATTCACCGAGCCCGAAGGAATGTTTACTTCGAAGGTGTCTAAATCATCATATTGACTGATAAAGCAACAATAATTGTTTTATTATATGATTAGATGTGATTCGATCAATCGCGGCAAGTTGGATGAGAAATCAATAAATCCTAATATTTACTTGGAGGGTCACGTGGAGGTGGATACATGTATGAGGAATTTTGTTGGATCTCAGCCAATCAGACAGCTAGGAAGTATTCAGTTATATAACAAAATACAATATTCTACAATAAACAATCATATATTATTTAATATGACATATTATATCGGTCAATACAATGATTTAGACACCTTCGAAGTAAAATATTCACCTCACCATTCGGGTTCTGTGAATATTGTACTTCTTAGGTGTCTAAATCATCGTATTAACCTCAAAAACAGCAATAATTACATGTATTATATGATTTAATGATTAAAAAACCCTTCAAGATTGTTCTTTGCTTTAATTGTAAGGTGAATCGATCGCGACAAGTTGGCTGAGATCCAAAACGTCAATAAATCCTAATATTCACCTAGAGGGTCACGTGGAGGTGAATATGAGGAATGATTGACTTCTACTTTGTTGGATTTCAGCCAATCTGAGAGCTAGGAAGTATTCAATCATATAACAATATACAATATGATGATATAATATATAATTTCATATCATATATAATATATTATAACAAAGTACTTCATGTATCGTACATGTATGATATCATATCATACAATATTACGATATGATAAACTAGAACACTGAAGTCAGCAAGGGTCCCGCTGAGGCAAATGTTTAATGTACACATCTGCATATGGTGATAAACAAGTTTGCAAAATTTCAGTAATTAAAATTTATAGATTTTGAGTTACATGTATAGTGTTGACAAAATATTTGCAAAATCTGTGAATTTTCATCGAACAATGAGTTCCCCCAAAAAATATTGATCCCTAAAAAACCAATTGCAATATGCAACTTTGTATATGGTGAGAAAACAAGTATGAACAAATTTCAGTGTGTGATAATGTATAGTTTTGAAAGTTTTAGCGTTCATAAAGTACTGATTTCTCAAATCTTTAGCGAATATAGTGAAGGATTTCCTCCCAATATTGACCTTATAAACAAATTTCAATATGCCATTGCGATTGGTGAGAAAACAACGTGTACAAATTTCAGCAGTGCTACATGTACATGTATATGTTTTGAGTTTATTGTTCCCATCTAAATACAATTTCTCAAAATCTGCGTATATCGTCATATAAATATTAGTTCCCCCAAAATATTGGCCCCTTAAGACAAATTTAATATGCAATTGCAGATAGTTGAGAAACAAGTGTGCAAAATTCATCTATGCAGTATGTACGGTTTTGAGTTGGTTGTTCACAAAAATTGTTGACCAGACTGAGACGGAATCGGACAGACAGACGGACAAAGTGAAAACTATAGGGCGCCGCATGTCGAGATGCGGGACCCTAATAATACGCATATATAATGTCATATAATATACATTATCGTTATACAATATAATATCATGTACAATTTGATAATTGTTCGATGTAAAGGCAAAGATAACGAACANATATTATATCATGTACAATTTGATAATTGTTCTATGTAAAGGCAAAGATAACGAACAGTGACCAATCTCGTAAATCCTAAATAGAATACAAATACAAGAGTTGGGCAAACACTGACCCCTGGACACACCAGAGGTGGAAGCAAGTGCCTAGGAGGAGTAAGCATCCCCTGTTGACCGGTCACACCCGCCGTGAGCCCGTAGTCTTGATCAGGTAAACGAAACAATGTGGTGTAATATGATAAAGTGTAACAAATGAAAATCCTGTGGATAGATATAATTATAATAGTGCCATAGAAAGGTGTTGCCCCGTCGAGGTGAGCTCTCTAATCTTTCATTACCCATGGTGTGTATATACAATTTGAAAGCGAATCACTTCTACTTACATGTACATTAATTATTTCATTTCCATTTATTAAATGTGATAGCATGTTAAAAGGGGAAATAAATGTGTTTCGTGTTATTTAACGGAACCGTACACCAACACATGTGCAAAACAGTTTTGTATAAATGAATGAAATTATTTTATAAAGCCGCCAGTGATACATAACCTGCCATATAATGTTGACGTTAAGGAAGATCAGAAATCAGAGCTAGAGCTATACGTCATCAATGCCACAGATTCGTCACAGTACGACACTGTCACATGCAGCATTCAGTCTGTTAGCCCAGCGACATCTATCTTTAACACAAAGATCTCAACTGGATCCTCCTGTAAGTAGAACATGTTTAAATATACATGTATACATGCACATGTATAATAGATGTTATCTATCGCTCTGTAGTTATGGTGGCAT
Organism: Ostrea lurida; assembly: GCA_903981925.1. Lineage (NCBI taxonomy): Eukaryota > Metazoa > Mollusca > Bivalvia > Ostreida > Ostreidae > Ostrea > Ostrea lurida. Next base: position 7,622 of record CAJDSM010002540.1, read on the forward strand.
ATTTTTGGATAATTATGTCAACGAAAAAACGAAGATCATGAACAGTGATGAATCTCGTAAGTCCCATTGTCTCGATCAGGTACAAATGTAAACGGAATAATCCGTAGTCAAAGTCGGTGTATAAACAAAGGCTCATCAAATGCTATGAAACACGTCTGACAACATTTTACCTAATGGCTGACCATACTGGCAAACTAGAACGTTATATTCATATAAAGAACTTCATTGCATGCACATTTAATAATGAATTTTGCTAATCACCTTAGAGGTAGACGGGAATTTAGAGTAAGTGCTCGGGACCTTTGTGGCGCGAAAGGCAATGGCCGAAGATGCTAAGGATGAGTTTGTTTCAAGCGAGCGCGAACACGATTGTAAGCGCTACCAAAAAGCTGTGGAATTTGCCCAGGGTTATAAACGAAATCTCCATTTTAAAGTCCAGTTCATGTTCGCAATGTCAACGGTCGTCTATAAAATTGACCTGCGTGATGCGATAACAAATTATCGGACGTTGAATCATATTGTTGACTGTTGATTCAAATACCCTTTGTGTAGGAACTGTCAGATTTCATACGTAAAGTGACGTAACCTCCGTTACTTGTGTTTCCAACCTACAAAGCCGCAGCGGCGGGTGTGAGACCGGTCAGCAGTAGGATGCTACTGCCTCCATGGCAGCCTGCCTGATCCTGCCTTCGCGTTTATTGTCGAAAGTCCGTGTTAACCCACTACTCGATTTGTGATGAGTGAATCAGGTGCCGATGGAGGAGTAAGGCATCCTCTTGCTGACCGGGTCACACCCAGCCGCTGAGCCGCTTATCGAAAAAATAGAACGGGACCCGCGTTAAAGTCCAGAATCAGTAAGGAAAGATGACACGTCTAACAAAAGGAAAAACAAGGATCAGTCAACAATACACATGGACTTTACTGAGTAATTCTGTAATCTCAAAACATGTCCCCAAGACAAGAATGTTTTGCGGATATGTGATGAGTCTGGTCTTGTGTGTTTAAACAAGTTTAAGGAGCGTGTTCAAATCTTGGAAGTACTACCTATAGGAGTAGCCATTTTGTCTACCAGTGGTATGGATATACTCTGCAAAAGCTACCACCTCTCTTTGTCCAATGAAGTGCATCGGGTGAATGGCGTACGTCTAACAAGTGTGCGTTGCAACGGACACCAATTATTGACTACTTTTTGTTAACAGTGAACGTTTCATTTACGTAATACCATTTCACACGGAACATATCTGCGCCTTATTTATTTTCTTCTTAACTTACAACGGTAGTTCCAGTAAGATATGTTCTCCCAATCATAAGTTAATTATTACCTTAGGGAGGGGCCAATACGTTTCCTGTACAAAAAAAGTTATTTTGATAGAAATTTATAGGGTTTTATTATGTTAAAGTTTATGAACTTTGAGTACTGTAAAGGGGGAAAATAGTTCGCGTGGGTTGTTTATTTTTCGCTATATTATCGCGCAACCATATCAAACTATCGCGAAAAATAAAACACCGCGAAGAATGCTGGTTGTTATGTATTGGGTACAATAATTAAGCTAAGAGTATTTGTAACTATCCGCGAAACTTTATAAACCATCGCGGAAGATATGTTTAAGATAAAATATCGGCAAAAATTTTTAGCCCCAGCGAAATGTAAAATGCCCTGTACAGGGAACTTATTACAGTCGCTTGGTCGGAAGGTCCCTGGTTGCCTCGTAACACTCGATTATGTATAGTTTTTTGGATTTAGTGATTACGTTTGACACAATGTTAACGTTTCGTCCTTTTTGATATTACACACAATCACAACACCCAGTCGCAATAACCACAGCAAGGTGAACTCACAGCAGTGTTTCTATATCCTCTCCACAATTAGTTGCGAGCGGATAAGAATTCTAAAACTCATCAAAACTTTCATGTAAGTTTCTGCAAATGTTTTTTTTTTAGTTACTCTCCTTTTTATGAATAAATTTAGATAACTCGGAAATGGAAAATCAGAATTTTTTAAAAATCGAAAGAGAGTTTGCCTCTATGGAGATATGTAAGATATGTAAGTTTTAATCTGATTAGTGAAAACGGGTTTTTTAGTTATTGTACGAAAAGTGAAAAACACTCCTTTTCATGGGAAAAAAGTACCATATCTCTGAAAGGCAGAATCAGAAATTTCCAAAATCGAAAGGATAGCCTCGATACATGTATATATTTGCAGTGCTCTAAAGCTTCATATTAATTGATGCAAGTCCTTTTGAGTTTTTGAGTTTTTGCGTTAAAACTGTGACTTTTTTATGAATAAAAGTTCCATATTTCTAAAACGTAATATCAGAAAATTTCAAAAATCGAAAGGAAGCCAGCCTTAATGGATATTTGCATTCCCCTAAAGTTACGGACGGAAAAGCTGATTACTGTAGGGCTATCGCTGATACTCTGCGAGGCCATATCAAGGTATGTGGACGACAATAAAATTCTACGATAAAGTTTTAGTTAAGCTTTACAGAACACTATTTTATTTCAGGATATTTCTAAAGATCAGTCTGGAGGTGATCGTCTATTTACCGAACTAAAGAGAGACATGGAAATAGAAGATATTGATGGCAAAAAGATGTCCTTTATGACGATCATTGCTCATGCCATTCGTTATTTAAAAGAACATTTACTCAAGCAACTTAAGGAGAAGAATGTGTTGGACGCCATCACAGTAGACGGAATCTTCTGGGTTATAACAGTTCCAGCCATTTGGACAGACTCTGCCAAGCAGTTTACGAGAGAAGCAGCAATGGAGGTTAAAAAGAGTACTAATCATACACAGCATATGTATGATATGGATCAACAATTGTAAAGATCTAAATATTTACGAAATGTTTCTAATTTTAATAAAAAAAAAGTTAATAGTTTGCCTCATTTTGGTTCACTTGTGAAAGGAAACTCGCAATATTGTTTTCAAATTAGTTTATAGGAAATTAACTATTTCACATTACAGAAAAAAGGTTTTAAAATCTTTGCACTCTTCCAACAGGCTGGTATCCATGGCGACCAGTTAATGCTAGCCTATGAACCGGAAGCCGCTGCCTTGTACTGCCACCTTCTCCCTATTGACAAATTTGACCTTGGAGGAGAACACAAAGAACTGGTTCTTGAGACTTTTGAATGAGGAAAAACATTCATGGTTTTAGATCTTGGTGGTTGGTTTATTTAAGGACATATCCCATGTTTTCAAAGTATGTCAACTTGTACGCATTTTGACTTCCTTATTTGTTTAATAATTAATTCTGATAGTTAGTTTGCCGAAATATTGCGATAATTAGCCACAACAAGGCTTGAAATCTAAGCCCCGATTTCAAAAAGTCTTTTTATTTAACTAGGTAGTCAAGTGGTACCGTGACGTCAGATAACCCTTTCTTCGACCAGCATATCAAGTAAATAGTGTTACATGTCTGTAAAACTCAACCTTATTCCCTCTGAACAACATTTATTTCGATGTTGACAAATTTCTCGAGTCTTAACATTCAAACCGTACTATGTCTTAGCCACCAGTGCATATGAATACCCAAGAATGAAGCGAAAACATCGTCTATAATATCGGCAATTGCGTCGGAGTAAATTGTTTTGACATGGGCCGCTTTGTAAACAGTAATTGGTAAAGTTATTCCATTCTACACCTGTAATTGGTGTTGTTTTTATAATAAATTGTGCGATTTTTATTCATTGTTGGATTAGACAAATCACGATACATGTTACACGTATATCGTTGACAACCAGGCCCACGATCGACAATATGAGGGAAAAAAAGAAGAAATGAATAAAGAAAAATCAAATCCAAAGTATGAATCAAGGTGCTTTATCCAAAAAAAAATCATATTTTTTAAAATATATTTTATATTGTGATATACCGATTGCAAAGTATAAATGCCGGAGAGCAGAGTAATACATATCCCATTGATGCCATGGTTAAAGCGTGAATATTTTAAATGTTTACTGAGGAATTGTATATTTTCTTATTTGAAAATAAAAGTTCAATCTTTAATTATTATATTATTATCATTTTGTAAATGTGCGATTTCGTAGGAAATGGAAACACGAACCTGGATATTTGTTGTTATATGCTATTATGTAGGTCAGTTGACAGTGCGTACAGTGGGCGTGTATTTCGTGAAATCGCCTGGATACAATAAACGCTGTAGGCCTGTAGCTTCTATATAAACACCTCGCAATTAAACTGGGTTGCTGTCAAACTGTTTATGTTTTCCTTTATTCTATTTTTTAACAGTACATGGACAAAGGCGACTGTTTTATTTACCGGTATGGTAAAGTCCTTGTGTCGACATAAAATTTCCTCGCACTTTCCTTCTAAAAAGTTGAAAAAACTCAGGCTACCACCCTTTTCTGACAGCTAGTACACCCGCAATCGACATACAACACCGGAACGTAATGTTATCTGCAAGCTGTTAACGTGATAATTACCTTTTTTGTCCATTAAATCGAATTTATTTATAATATGCCTGAAAGTTGTTTACATTCAAATGGCTTATATGACGTCACACACCATGGCTTATAGGCGAGTCCTAGGGCAATCAGTACTTTTCTAGCCGGCAAAATGTACCAATTTTTTTAAAACAACTCCGACGATCATCACCATCACAATTAAAGTAGTGTGGACATACAAATATAAAAATTATTATTGAACACAGGTAAGAGAAATTGACAATTTGATTTTTGTAGAAAGGATAATTAAAATACCGGCATCATTTCTCAAAGTATTTTCTTGAAACAGAGGCAAAATCAGTGTAACTTTGCTTTGAAATTGTCAACCGAGTCTGGCAAAAAGTTGTAACCGACTTATAAGCAGGTCAATGGCAAATTCTTCAAAAATGATCTTTAGATTATCCAACAGACTTATAGGCGAACCGACTTATAGGCGAGTATATACGATAATTACATTTACAAGATTTTCATTGAGGCTGACATTCTTTGATAATTAGGTGAATACACGGACTTTTAATTAGCATTTTGTCCCAGTACTTCATTGCACGATTGTTTCAGGTATGAGAAAATTAGGTCCATTGTAATTCAGTTCAACCGGGAGACATACACACTATAGAGCAGGTGATAGTGGTATATTACTACATAACAAGGAAAAGTTGTCGATTGCAAAAGTTAAAGTCATCACATTTAATATATATACGGTGTGACCGTTGGACCGAGCGAAGCAAGAAATGGTTTTTGCATAATCATAATTTTATTTAAGTAAGTTAGAAATAGAAATATCTATTGCCTAAAAATGTGTTTTTTCCTATTGCGCGAAAGAAAAAACAAAATATTTGCGGCTAATTCGACGTCACAATGCCACTGTTCACGTCGAAAATACGACGTCACAGTGTAACGTGGTAAATATAACGTCAGCGTGGCGTAAACAGTGCATTTGTGACGTTACATCTAACGTCCGATGTTTTCTTTCAAACCAAACGATTATAAACAACAGAATGCATTCCCGTTCGCAATCGAAAATACTTCTATAGATGAACAAAATTAAATTGCATAAAGGTGAGCGCATCTACTTTTTTTATTTATTGGAACTCGTGAGCTCGTTCATCTATTAAGTCGTACGTACTTACATATATCTAGTTTTTTCTATGAATTATTAGGTAAAAACTGGCAAACAAAAAGAATTTATACTACTGATTTTGAAGAAATAGTGTTTGAATAAACAATAACTTGTCAGAGTTACATATTTGTAACAGTTAGGTTTACTCGAATATCTGTTGAAGCAATTAATTAATAAAAATGGCGGCGCCCTTTATGGCTCACGAAAATTTCCTTGAACGTATGTGGAGATGATTTGTTTTCTTTTGCTGATTTTGAGTTTTTTCTTTAACATACGTGTTACCTTTAGAGCCTTGCTTTGCGGGCGGGCCGAGCTTCCGCTCGGTATCATTAATAATGTGGTTGTCAGTCTGTCATTAGAGTCAATATTAAGTAAAATATCCAGATACGAAGCAAATATCTCAGATTCTGTGGTATCCTTATTTCGAGTTCGTCGGGATATATCATATGGACATACTGCATGATGAAAATTCTGATTGTTAAATTGATAAAGACATCATCAATATATCTATATGTAAGGTTGAAGGACACGACAAGTTTTTGGTGGGTTTTTTTTTTCATCCCGTAACAGTTTTTGAACAAATTATGCTTCGTATGAATATAAAAATAAGTCTGCCAATAAGGGACCACAATAAGTGCCCATAGGAATACCAACAAGTTGTTGGAAATTATGGTCTACAAAGACTACATAAATATTATCGATAAGAAATCCAAGCTTGTTCTTAATATCTCTTCAGAGTACTTGTGTGGGCAATCAGAGTGCTTTCTATCAAAATATGTATCTTGTTTCCCAACGACCAGAAATTCGTATTTTCGGGTGCCGTTTTTGTTTAAAAAAACAAAACAATTATTTATTATCTGAAAAAGCCTAGATTTTTAATTTGTCGTGAGGAATTGTTGTATAAAGTGTGGCGAACCCATACGTTTTGATGCAGTCAATTTTAGAAAAACTTCGTGGCTTGAAGTTTTCTAAAAGCTCTTTATGAGTGGAATATGTAGTGAGACAGTATTTCTGAAGTGACTCTTTGACAGCTGTTTGTAGTTGTAGTTTAGTAAGGAGTAAGAATAGAGGTTTTATATACTTTTTTAATTGCATAACCATCTATTTTCTGCATATGAATACAGTGTACCCGGTCTATTATGAATTCATATTTGTTTCATTGCTTATCAAGTTGTCTGAATGTGTTGAAATCTGCGTCATCATATTCAAACTACGGAATATGTTGATTCTTTGTTATTTAGCATTATGTAAAAACAACGACATCAATCTCGTAAGTCCCAAATAGAATACAAAAACTAGTTTGGGCAAACACAATTGAACTGGAGAATGCACCCGTATATATATTTTATCATTATGTCTTGTTCTGTGGGAGTGCAACAAGTATAATCACATACGTGTTTTGTAAGATTCACATATATCCCTATATAACTGGTGAGCATGAAACATATACTTATACCCCTTATCGGATTGTTTATTATTGGACTTGCTCTCCTGACAGATGTCCGTGAAGGTATGAGTTTAAATCCTCGATGGGAACTAAAATGAAGAAACGAAATATCCTTGGAAAAAAAACAACCAAGATTTTAGTCAAGCAGGAATCTTTCATATCTTAGATATTAAAAAGCATTAACAAGGTTAATAGTAAAGTATCGTAGATGAAAATGATGTTTCATTTCATCAATTTTATACATATCTTTGACTGCCACAATTTTTGAATGTATTTAATGATTTACTGTGTTTCTTTTTTCCTTAAATGCATTTCTCACAAAAAATGAAGGGATTGGCGTTACATTTACAGTTTTTAGATATCATACTTATAGTTACAACTGATACTACAACATAGGTGTTAGAGTCCCGTGGGCCAGAAAAAGGTTGAATGAAAACCTAAAAATCTAAATTGGGACACTAGTTTTGTTTCCACCGAGCCCACTTTCAATTTAGCAATGGTGACGACAAAGCTGGGGTTTATCATCATGTACCTAAACGTTGTGTTGACAATTATGTTCTTAATTATCATCATGTACATAAATGTTGTGTTGACAATTATGTCCTTAATTATCATCATGTACATACATGTTGTGTTGACAATTATGTCCTTTATTGTGACAGATTCGCCGAAAATAATGTTATTATCTGGGATACATTTAATCAAAGTTTTCATTCACACTAATCCTTTTGAATGGAACTTTAGCAGTTTGTATGACAAACAGTTATATGAAATTTGACAGTCTGTGCTAGTAATATACATCTTGTTATCTCAAGTTTTCCCTTAAAAGAACGGTATTAACGTGTTTGATTGACCTACAATTTTCCTGCACTTGAATCTAATTGAACATTTGTATGATGAACTAGGTAAAAACGCGTGTAGCCGTCACTTTTATCTTGAGAATTCGCTCTAATTCAGAAGGGCGTTGTTTTAGAATTGGCAAATTATTCCCCATGAAAGAGTATTCGGATTTCGGATTACATGTCAAGAACTTTGATTCTTTCATTACATATGATATTATAACTATTGTTCTTTGTACCTTTAGGTTTCATACCGTGTTGTGTTTGGCGATGTGACCTTGAGCTGTCCTGTCCATGCATCGACAGTGAATTCTTGTGTCGTGTTGGTAAACTTTTCGGCAGTCAAGAACCATAGCAAAGCATTTAAGGTATACAGATATTTCTATCCATACAACATAAAATATTGAAATGCTTATGTACTACCGACATCGTCAATTTTGTTTTCACAGTGAAACCAACAGAATTGTGTTCATGAAAATAAATGTTTATCTCTGTATAATTTAACACTGACACCTGTTACCAAACATACAAAACTACCGAGTAAAATGTACGTTTACCCAGATACATAACAAAACTACCGAGTAAAAAAATTGTAATATAGGTTTATTAGTTAATGTCGCGCATCTGGCCGCGGTGATATTTTTTGGGGCTACCAAAGAGCCGCCCCACAAAAACAAAAGGTCAAATAAAGTGACGACCCACAAGTGGGTTGATTGTGCACTGGGTTGATTCTCAAGTGCACAAACGTCACCAATACAAGTTAAGTAAAACATACAAAGTCAATGTTCAAGGTGATGACGACCGTAAATGAGTGGACTGTGCACTGGGTGTTCAATTCGCAAGTGCACAAGCCCACCATGTAATATCAATACAAAGCACAATAAGACAGTAAGCATTCACATGCAGTGAACGAATTGACAGCCAATGCTATCAATGTATATGGGACCCATGTCCCCTGTAAATTGAATCAATATACGGCAAACAAATGGTTAAGGGGGCCAATATCCCCTGACTTAGCACAATGCAATGGATTAATGGGCCAATTTCCCCTGAATTTGCAACAATGCAATAATCAATAATAAACAACAAACAAATTGACAGCCAGTGTCATCAAATGGTTAAGGGGCCAATATTCCTGTCTTTGCAAGGAATCCAGGGGCCAATTTTCCCTGACTTGCAGCAATCATCAATGGTTAAAGGGGCCAATATCCCCTGTCTTTGCAATGGTTATAGGCACTCCTCCAGTTGAGTTGGGGTGCGACGAACACCCGCACCGAAACATCTGTCCCAGTGGTTCTGTTACTTCAAATGACATCATCGCGACATAGGACGATATTTGGTCGTGGTTGAACTGCCTGCAATAGAAAAAAGCAAAAAAAAAAAAAAAAAACAGCAGTGTCATTCTAAATTTGAGGAGGGAGGGTGGGATTAAATGACTTGATAACCATATTTCTACAGAGAACATTTTTATGATCTAACCAATTGCTGATTTTCCCCAAGAGGAAGTTTTCGGTAGTGGTATTTGAGAGGTTCGCTTATGCTCAACCGGCAAATTCCAGGGAAAACATATTGAACGTTTACAGATTTAAAAAATTTCACATATTTAAGAACAAGCTCAAATATGTGATTAGTATTCTTAAGGGCCAGCAATAATGTAGGCGAATAGAAGATGTTCTACCTAAACAATAACCAGTTGACTACACCAGTATCTTCGTTGTTTCTTTCTTGGGAAAAGTTTTCTATGGTATATAATTGAAAGAAAACTTCGATTTACTAAATTCCGAAACTCAGAATTCACAATCATATTAAAAGAGTCATAGATTTGAAATTAATAACGGAGGCCACCAACTTCTTTATAAACATTTTAAATTCTCACGACCATTCCATCTTATCTATGAAAGTGAGAATTATAGAAAAAATTTATTATCAAACCAATAGTCCAACATTAAGTACACCTTTCCGTAGACAACGAGAAGAATACTGGATTAGGAAATAGGCACTGCCTTTCCATATGGGTGCAATGACAATATTGGAAGCATAGGAAATATTTCTAGTCCACAGTTAACAATGTAAATGTGATGGGACTTTTTACCAATACACCTAAACGTAAACGTAGTCATGGACATCGTTCGTACAACAAACCTATAATACATGATGTTTCCTTTGACTCCCTTTTACCATTCATGAATAAAACCATTGGGTCCACATCACATTCGCACCAAAACTTTACTCTGTCCCTTTGAAATTTTGTATGAATTGCAAGAAAAAATTAAAGCTAAGGCCTACTTGGATTCCTCAACACCGGAATACAGACTTGATTATATAATTGGGGATGTTGCTCATCACAGACTCTTTGTTCCACCTCGTATTAATGATGAATATGAACTCCAGAAAACCTCGCCGATTCCTACATCTTAAATTTGAAATATAAATGGCGAAGTAAAAAGTATGAAACGTAATCATAGTCCAAAAAACAAATACAAAATCGAGTGTAGGGCAACACGGACCTTCGACGAAAGCGAAGGCAGGATCAGTGCCATGGAGGAGTAAGCATCCTCTGCTGACCGGTCACACCCCGCCGTGAGCCGCAGTCGAAACAAAGCAAACGGGGCCACCAGTCATCAAATCTAAGTATGAAATGACAGTCTAACAAATGGTATGAAACAAATCAGTCAACATATGACTTAGTGATACTCTGTAATCGCCAAACAAGGTCATTATAGCGACCGTAGAATTTGCGAAATGATGACTTTAGGACGAGATTCGTTATAACCTGCACACTCAACTTTTTGGTTAGTAGTTGGCCTCGCTTTAAAAAATCATCATACGCATGGCATGCCCTTGCGTATCGAATCAACTGAAGAGACATACACACCATAAGCAGGTGATAGTGGTACATTACTACACAAAAAAGAAAGTTGACAATTGCAAAGTCAAAGTCATCACGTTTATCATATAATGTAGTTGTCAGTCTGTCATTAGAGTCAATATTAAGTAAAATATCCAAATATGAAGCACATCTGTCAGATTCTGTGGTGTCCTTTATTTCAAGTTCGTCGGATATATCAAATGGACATAATTTGGAAATTATGATTGTTAATTGATAAGACGTCGTCTATATACCTATAAGTAAGGTTGAAGGACACGGCAAGTTTTTTGTTTTTATCCGTAACAGTTTTCTGAACAAATTCTGCTTCATATGAATATAAAAATAAGTCTGCCAATAGAGGGGCACAATTAGTACCCCATAGGAATACCAACAGATTGTTGGATAAACATGGTCTCCAAAGACTACAAATATAAATAATATAACGGTACCAATTTTTATGCACCAGATGCGCATTTCGACAAATTATGTTCTCTTCAGTGATGCTCAAACGCGAAATGTTGGAAATCTGAAAACATGAAAGTAAAACTTTTTATATAAAAAGTGATCAATGTAGTGGCCAAAAGATTGGGCCAAAAACTTCGAAGGATCAGAGCTATGCCTGAGGGAGATAATCCTTAATTTTGATATGAATTCTAATTTTACCACTGCAATTTAAATTAATACAATATCCGTATTTCAGCTAGTAACATATAGTACATAGCAACTGGGCTGTAGAGACCCTCGGGGACTAACAGATCCACCAGCAGAGGCCTCGACCCAGGGGTCATAATATAAATAATATCACGGTACCATTTTATGCACCAGATGCGCATTTCGACAAATTATGTCTCTTAGTGATGCTCAAACCCCGAATCGTTTGGGAAATCTGAAACAATGAAAGTAAAACTTTTATAAAATGATCAATGTAGGGTGCCAAAAGATTGGGGCCAAAAACTTCGATTAGGATTCAGAGCTTATGCCTCGAGGAGATAATCCTTAATTTTGGGATTATGAATTTCTAATTTTACCACTTGCAATTAAAAATTAATACATTTCCGTATTTCAAGCTAGTAACATAGTACATAGCAAACTGGCTGTAGAGAGACCCTCGGGGACTAAATCAGCACTCGCAGACGGCCTCTCGACCCAGGGGTCATAATATAAATAACTTATACTGGTAACCAGATATCTTTTATGCACCAGAATGCGCATATTCGAAAAACTATGTCTCGTTTGCAAATAAAGGGAATATGGCTTGTCAACATTAACAACATCCTCAACCCATGAAAAAAGCAACAGTCCTATATTCGCGCTTACTTTTAAGATGGAAATCCACACCTTGTATGATTCATATAGATATAATTCCCACTATCGCAATCCAAGATTATTTTAAATTACAACAAGACGCTGCAGTGCCTAGCATATTAGAACATAATGTTACAACGGAATATCCTCCAAACGTGTACATGTTCCTCTTCCCTCATTTTAATTATAGTCGCCGCACTGGTCATATTATTACCGGGGATTAAATATAGTGTCCAAAAATGAGGATCTCAAGTTCCCATTATTTTGAAAGGTCCTCAAAATTATCGGAGAACCCGCTCAGTTAAATGGCCAACATAATTTCATGACTTATCAAGAATTATTGGGATGGAAATAGAATACGCCAGCACGTTGGACAAAAATCTGAGGGAGATGGGCTTGACACTTTTGTCTAATGAGATAAAAAGTATTCGGGTTTTATTAAAATCCCGTTATTCAACATTGACGGGGGAAAATGCGTGATTATTTATCCCTCTGGCTTTTTAGAGAACCAGAAAGTGGTAAATGATTACATAGATACATGAAAATTTATGTACTGGTTTCCAGCTGATAAAGCTAGTACAACATTGTCTTTGTTTTGTAAAAGTTAACTAGTTATAATTGCTTTTAAATGAACTAGGGTTTACTTCAACATCTAGGAATCCTACTTACACTCTATGCAAATTTCAGAAAAGAATGAAATTCTTTCAAAAATCACTTATCTGTTGTAAATACTTTAATTGTGTTCCGAGAGATCAGGATCAATCTTTGAATTACATATACCTTTATTGGATTCCGCAAATTGCATAAAAATACCCTTACAAGACAAAGATACATCGCTGGCTCACAGTAGAGTGCTGCTACCAAGCCTCTTTTCTTTACTTTTGACCTAAACTACTTAACAGCTATCAAAGAATCTCTTTCAGAGATACTGTTGCACTTACATATTTCCAGAAGTGTGTGTCAATCACATCGTGCGATATCTTTAAAAAGCTCTTACAAGAGCTTTTGGATAACCTTAAAATCACAAGAATTATCACATAAAATGACTCATTCAAAACGTCAGTATTTCTCCACAACTTTACACAACGATTCCTCACGATTAAATTTACAAATCTTAGGCGTTTTTTAGATTGATAGATAAGTTCTTTTTGGGCTAAAAACGGCAACACCGAAAATGCGAATATTCTAGTCGTTGGGAAACAAGACACATAATATTGATATTAGAAAACAATCTGATTAGCCCACCAAGTAACTCTGAAGTAGATATTGAGAGCTAGCTTGGTGTTACTTATAGATAATCATTTATTAGTGTTTGGAGACCCACGCCTGTCTCAACAATTACCGTAGGTATTCCGCTATGGGCATTAATTGTGCCCCCTTAAGATAGGCAGACTGTATTTTTTATATTCAGTGTGAAGCACGAATTATTGTACAGAAACTGTGTACGAGGGATAAAACAAAGACGCTCTTCCTGGTGTCTTTCAACCTCTGCATAGTAGGTATAGACTAGAGTACGTGTGTTAGTCAAATGACAATCATAATTTTCGCGGTTGTATCAAGATATATAGCTCCAATAGAAACTGACAGCATAGTAAAAGAGGAACACACAAGATACTGACATTATTAGGACTGTCATCATCTATTGGAGTACTTTATTAACGATATGTATAACTATCAACTTGATGACTTGAGCAACTACACTATCAGTATACTGGATAGGAGCCGTGGGATGATTCGTTTAGACTTATGCAGAGTCCCATCAACTGTCCTTTTATGCAATGTAGTAGACTCATACCACTATCACTGCTTATGGTGTGTATATCTCCCGAGTGGTGATTCAGATAGCTGCGGAAGAGTCATGCTATGCGTATGGCGGAGCTTCTTTAAAAGGCGAGGCCAACTACTAAACGAAAAACGTTGATGTGCAGGTGTATAATAACGATGATCTCGTTTAAAAGGTCATCATTCGACAAATTCTATGGTGTCGCTATAATGACCTTTGTTGCGATTACAAATTATCACTAGAGTCCACGTGATGCTTGACATTGATTGTGATTGATACACGCCTTTTGTGTGGGTAATGTACATGTCATTTTCCTTGACTAGATTTGACTACGGGTAAGTCCCGGCGTGTACGTTTATTTCGACTTAAGGGCGTGCACGGCGGGTTGCGGACCGGTCAGACTTAGGGATAGCTTACTCCTCCATGGCACCTGATGCCTACCTTCGCTTTGTCGGAGGTCCGTGTTTGCCTTACACTCGATTTTTGTATTGTTTTTTTGTGATTATGATTACGTTGACACATGTTAACTTCACCTTTTTGTATTAAAAGGTCTAAACTTCAGAGACCATCAGTCTGTCCATTAGCGATAGAACGCCATCCCTATTATCAATTATGTCGAGGATTATGACAGACGATAATCTGAATAAATGATATAAGCTAACATTTGTTAATTCCTTGAGAGAAAGAACGGATCAAAGTACATAGGCAAACTTTTTTTTTCTCAAATAATGACCGATTTCGATGTTTATGATCCCCACTGATTTAAATGTGTTGATAATGATGTTTCTTGTGTTTTCGCATTGCACTCTTCCGAGTAAAGCTATTTCAAACACTGTATTAATAAAAACTTGTTTGGGGCGTCTTTTTTCTTAAATTTGGTTCATTCATTCACATTGTGTATCCCCGTCCATAAGCCGTGAAGGGATCCGGATGCCGAGGAGCAAAACTGGTAGGCCGCTACCGTAAATATGTTGTTTTGCATATTTAAAAGACCATTTGTACCAAACAATCGTACAGAACAAAAGTCCGATAAACGTAACTTGAACGGAGTGCCATTTTAAGCATCCCAGTGAACTCGAAATAAGACACCACTGACTCTCCCAAGTCTGCTTCGTACTTACATATTTCATTGAACATTGATATTAACGGCAAACTAACAACTCAGTTTCAAGACAAACGGGATGATTTCAGCTTCTCCATCGTCAATTTCCCATATTTTTGTAGTAACATCCCACAATCACCAGTATATGGCGTTTATGTCTCTCAACTAATTCGACACACAAGAGCTTGTCCTTCGTCTGATCGAGACTAGCTACTGACGAACAAGATATTGTTGCAGAGATTTCAACACTCAACTGTTGAGATATTTTACCTTTAAAATCAATATTTTGCAAATTCTATAGTCGTTATTTCTAACAAGTTTGCCAATACAACCTATTTTGGGTCAAATGCTGTCTGATGTGTTTCGTAGCAATTGTTGGGTCGTACTTTAGACACTGATTTTGACTACGGGTTACTCGTTTACTTGATCCCACCTCTGGCATACCCAGGTATTGCTGAACTCATAATTTGTTTTCAGTTTAGGACTTACGAGATCACTGTTTGTTGTCTTAACCCTTGATCAAGACAAAAGGATGACGGTGGTGTGACCGCTCGCGAGGGGAAGATTAATCCTCCTCAATCTGATTACACTAGTGT
>CAJDSM010002542.1:17561-30261 GCA_903981925.1 Ostrea lurida
GAGAGGAATGCTGTAGTCTCAACAATTAAACATTCAAATTATTTGCTAATTAGAATTAGTACCTTGGTTAAACTTTAGACATTAAAGTGCAAATATTATATAAAGAAAATATATAGTGTATATAAGAAATTATGACGCATGAGAGAGATAGTCAACATGAATCCTCTAATCTGCATTTGTCTTGATTCTATGTCCTTTCTAAAATGTACCGTCTTCTATAGACGTTGTTAGAATTTGTCTCAGAGGGTAAGAATGATATTTTTCAAGTCTAACATGATTTGTGTCGGTCTGGTCGATGGAGGTCGTAGCAGTTGGTATTTCAAAATTTGTTTCTTTTAAGATACTTCTGCTTATGTACTCTATTTCATGGTCATGACATTTTACTTGTCGATTACAGGTTGTTATAATATCAACACTTAGTTCACGGTGTGTATAATTAGTAATTGCTCATAACAGCATAACAATAATTAAAACCTTTCTCCGTGGTCTTTAATGCATTCTTTTGTAATATTGTACTTTCAAAATCAAATTTTCTGCTGACTGCTTTTACCCTGAGAGTAATCAGTCGAGAAAATCTTGTGATGGAAGAATCATTATAATTCACGGAAAATATCTGATTTTCGATTAAAACCTGACTAGTCTGCTAAATCAAGAAGACTTCTTGTACGAGTGCTGTTTGCTTCAGTCGCTTGATTCCATAATATGCCTTGTTACGGATTTTGATTTTTGTTGTGTTGAACACATAGCGGGGGTGAATAGAAAGACGATGAAATAGATACACGTTTCGTTGTTAGTACTATATACTTCCATAACTAACTTACTTTGGTATTTCCTTGTATGCTAGACAGAATTATGGGTAGAATTATCGGTTTTGTTCTGACACAAATCTAATTGAGAATTAGTTTGTGCATATTCTATTGTGTATTAAAGAAAAGTAAATCAAAAAAATAAAGTAAAAAAAGTTAAGGATACACTTTAACATATCGACGGATGTAAATTTCAAAATTTTCGGATCCGGGTTAGAATAGGTCCCAGATCCCCTTGCGTGTCGTAAGAGCGACTAAATGGGGCGGTCATCGGTGAGACCTGGAAAAACCGAGGTCCGTGTCAAAGCAGGTGTGGCACGAAAAAAGATCCCTCCCTGCTCAAAGGCCCTGAGTGCCGAGCATAGGCTCATTTTGGCAGCCCTTCACCAGGCAATGGATGAGTCTCCATATGAGTGGAATATGCTCGTGGGACGTAAAAAATAAATTAAGTCATTAATCAATCAGATGTTACGCGTCTTGAACGTGGGGGTCCGGTTAGAATAGGTCCTCAGCATTCCTGCGGTTGTCGCAAGAGGCGACTGAATCGGTCATTCGAATGAGACCGGAAAAGACCGAAGGTCCTGTTCACGCAAGGTGGTGGATCGATAAAGATCCTCCCTGCTCAAAGGCCGAGAGTGTCGAGCATAGGCTAAATTTTCAGCCCTTCGCCTGCATTGGAGACGTCTCCATATGAGTGAAATATTCTCGATGAGACGTGAAAACAATAAATATATTAAATCATGTTACGGTCTAGCGTTCATGTATGATAACACAAAAAAATAATGTTCAAATGGGACGTAAACACATAATTATTCAGACAAACAAAGCTACAGTCATGAATACGCTAGCTTAAAACACCCGCATTCAGTCGCCTTTACGACACGCAAGGGGATGCTGGAGTAGTTGTTCTGTTTACGGCCTCGAACCCTTGATTGACAGGCACGAACTTTGGTGGCCTACAAGGTGAATGGGAAAGTACGTTACAGTTATCATTCGACTTTTCATGTGTCAAGCATATAGATTTAATCCTAAAGTTTGTGCTTCTCTCGCTGAAGAAAAAGATTCAAATTGAAATGTAAACTTACAGTTGAGTGTGTGATCGCAAATAAGACAAATTTAATATGATTTTATTTCGTAATACATGTACGTGATGTAGTTAAACTGCGTCAGAAAATTTATTTTGACTGAATTTAGGGTCATCTAATTATTGATAATTCCGATCAGTTAAATTAGATAATAAAACTGCGAAATTTCTCGCTGATTTCAAAAACAAAATATTAGGATAGATGTTGTGCAGTACATGAAGTTTCGGTTAGTTAATAATATACATATATTTATATAGTAATAAATCACGCAACGTGTTGATCAATAGATCAGAATAATATCGGAATGCGTATGTAGGGCGACCGTACTTTTATTTAATTTGTTTATAATAACAGATTATAATTTGTTATAAAAATTATAATTGGTTGGATCAAATCACTGGTTTTGCCCATTTGTGTATGCAAATTAAAACAGGTTGCTATTAAACATAGGTTCTTGGTTTTTACATTATATTTAATTCTACATAGGTCATCTTTTCTAGAAAAGAAGATGAATTTAAAATGATGGCTCATGGGAAGACCTGCATTAAAATACTCAGATTAGATTTGTAATTAATGCATAAAATCTGCATGTATCACAATTTCAATGTCGACAATTTTATCATCGAGATAAACAACAGGCATCACCAATCATTGTAATACAGCATGTTCTTTATACTGAAATATGTTCTACATGTCAAAAAATGCATATTCATGATTTACGAGGTCATCTCAGGGATTTTCATAATATACACATTCCTATATGAGGTATAATAAAGCACAATATGTGATCATACATTGGTATATCTATAAATTATATGATTTACTAGGTGATCTGTTTCTATCTTATAATAAATCATCATGATGAGAATGCAGTGTTGATTTCGTTGATCGACTGCCCAGTTTATCATATTGTTGTTCATGGTACTTGATAAATCTAGTTCTCTATGGATAATCAGTAATCAATAATACTGTGATGACCAATTAAGTATTGTTATATAAATTACTAATTTGTTATAACAAATTAATAATTCGTTATAACAAAACTTGATTATATAATGTTACGCCGATTTGGCAATCTTTCAGCATTTCACGGGCGGTTATAACATTGATAATCTGTTAAAGAAAAATTGATAATTTGTTATACAAATTAGTACTCTGTTATAATCAAATTAATAATCCGTTATGACAATTAATATTAAGGACTGAAGCTAATTTTGAATAGTTTTATACCGATATACATTAATTTGGTGGCAAGTTTACAGTTATATAATCCGAGAAGCCGGATATAATTTACGTAAACTGCACCAAGTTAGAATTATATCGTATACTGGTACAAATTAGCTTCATTCTTATAATTTAATTTTTAAAATATGGTAATTAACGTTGTGTGATGAAAACTGTGCGAGATAAAAGGATTTTTGAATGAGGCGGACGAATTATTGGGCGCTCAGCAACAAAGTGGAAAAATAACGTCAAATGATATGTGAACGCTCATTCTATGCGAAAGAGCAAGTTGATTATCAAAAACTAATTGATGTTGCCAATAGTGTTCCAGCCAACAATATGCTTGTAAAGATCACAATTAAATTATACTCTGCTATATACAATTTGATACTCTGTTTATAAATCAAATGTGGAAATACTTTGTTACAAAAAATTAGTACTGTTCATAAAAATTAATAAGTTCTGTATATACACAAATTAATAATCTGTTTATAGAAATTGATAATCTGTTTACAAACTTATAAAGGTACGACTAGTGGCTAATTACGGCTTCCGTAGAATTGGTCACCGAGTTTGTTATAATGTATACATAACCCATAATCAAATGTGCGTAAGGGGATTATTGCCCTTAGCAATAGGAGAGAGGACATAAGCAAAACTATATATCAAACATGTGATCTTTCATTAACTATAATAAATCTGTAAAAGCTGAAATTATAAGATTCTTCGCCATCGCTACTCATAAACTATTATAACAATACAAAAAGGGCGAAGTTTAACATTGTGTAACGTAATCATAAATCAAAAAAAAAAACATATACAAATCGCAGATGTAGGGCAACACGCAGACCTCCGCAAAAAGCGAACGGTAGCGCATCAAAGGTCATGGAGGAGTAAGCATCTCTGACTGACGGTCACAACCGCCGTGCGCCCTAGTCGAAATAAGATTAAACGGGATTACCCGTAGTCAAATCTAGTCGCCGAAATGACAGTCTAACAAGGGGGTATGAACACAAATCAGTACAAGATATGTTAGTGATTCAATTCTGTAATCGCAAACAAGGTCATTATACAGCTATTATAGCAATCAATCAGATAAAATGACCAATACTTTGTATATCTAAGTCGCCATTTCTATAATATTAACCAAAATTAAAGTCATGTGTGCTCGATTGTTGGTGGATCAACCTAACAACTACATTCACACTGATTCAATTATTTTAAATTCTGTCGTTTTTTCTTTACGGTTCTGGGTTTTAGTAACACACTTTTCAGTCCGTCTCGCTAGTCTAAGGGTTTCGTCCAGTTTGTGGGGAGCGGAGTGAACCGGAAAATCTCTTGGCTAGCGAGAGTTCAAGATTTCCAACAAACTGTCTTTGAAGTACGTGAAGAGTGCTTCACTGTAAAAACAAAGAATAGCAATTAATGTCAATTCAATTTCAAAGAAGTTTGTTCTTGTAGTAGAGTAATAAATGAGATCTCAATGGTAGAGTTTTTGTCATTTAAATATATACCTGTTCACCGTCACACTCTCCGTTTTGATTACGTAAATATAGTGAATCTAGAACCAGATAAAACTTATAACAGCAGTGGCAAGTATACCTAGTAATGATCAAAACTGAAGAACGAGGTCCCGAAGTTAAATTTTCTGCGCATGCACGTCTTTTTAAAGTCTATGTAGACTAACTTTGTTCTCTTTTCGGATGATGTAAAATATTGATACTTGCAAGAGAAAGAAACTAAGATAATATAATTTTGTTAATTTGTTGTCATTTTTGACAGAGTGCATACTTGCCGTAATGGCAGAATGAAATTAGATAAGAAATCAGTCGAGAAACGAATGATTAAAGTGAAATTTTAATCCATATCCTTGATTCATAAGGATTATTGGAATTGTTTATTATTGTTTTCTTTAATCGTAATATATAAATACGTAAACAAGAATCATAACTGAAAATATACTACTGGACTCACTGCCGGTCAACAAAGGATGGATACTCCCCAGGCACGTGATCTCCACCGTCGTGTGTCCAGGGGTCCGTGTTTGCGCCAAGTCTAGTTTTTTGTATTCTTTTGGGACTATGAGATTGATCAGTTCTCTTTATCTTTGCTTTACTTCTAATATGCATATAAATACTTAACATTGAAGTGGCCACGACAGCTAGTTTTTGATCATGATTCGCATAAGCTGGTTCACTATTGAAAGTAATACAAGCTCTCAAATTATTTTATGATGATTTTTTGTGATTTTTTCGGAATAATGAAAATAGATTATGCTTTCAAAATAAGAGCTCCAGAGTCAAATTTACTGTAAATATTTTAATTAATTGGCGAAGTTAACGAAGATGTGTTAAATACACAAGTCATATTAAAATCTCCAAAAACATATATGCAAAAGTCAAGTGTAGGGCAACACGGACCTTCACAAAAAGCCGAAAGCAGGAAGGTGCCATGGAGGAGACGGCATCCCGTGCCGATCGGTCACACCACGTGAGCCCGTAGTAGAAATAAGTAACGGTATTAAGTCCGTCAATCTATAATCACAGCTCTAACAAAGGGATATGAAACAACATCTGTCAAACATCTGAACTTAGTGAATAATTTTAATTGCAAACAAGGTCATATAAGACTGCTAGAATTGAGAATGATTAGTTAAACTGGATTCGTTATAACCCTGCAACATAACTTTCTTGTTAGTTAGTTGGCCTCGAATTTCATTTGCAATTCTACGGTCGCTATAAATGACTCTGTTTTGCGATTACAAAATTATGACTCTCATAATTGACTTGATGTTGTTTCAATTACCCTTTGTTAGACTGTCTTATTTCGTACTAGAATTTGACGACGGGTACCCCATTATTTGGGTTTCGACTATGGTTCAGGCGGGTGTGACTGGCATCAAAGGATGGCTTACCCTCATGACATGATCTTTTGGACTATGATTACAATTGACATTGTTTACTTTCGCCAGTGTTTATACTATGAGCGAAGAAGGTAGTGATGCTCCTTTGCAAAGAGCTCAGCAATTTGTTTTTTTTTTTTTTTAGTGAGTGAGTCACGGTTCAATTCAGACATGACCTTAAAAGAGGATCCGTGTGGCAGCAAGGTTTTGGATATTCGGATCCCTTATTTACAACAAAGTACATTTTCATAAATCCTGCAAGATATCACAAAAAAAAATCAATTAAAATAATTGAACTTGTATTCTTTTTCGATGGTATAACCAGACTTCATGAAATGGTGCTTAAACGAATCATGAAATAAAATTTTTGTATTGTGGGCACTTAAAAACCCTCTTGTGATATGAGTTTCCTTTCATTAGTCCCGTATTAGGATATTTAAACCCGTTGTTCCAGTTATGATACTTGCTAGAAATCCTGGCAGAGATAATTTATAACAAAAATATGCATGACAGCTCTAACGCGATTTTGAAGGCTTCTTCTAACATTTATCGGACAATTTATAATTTTGGACTGTGTTTTGAGAAATGTTTTATCTCAGTTATATCAACAATAAATTCCCCAAAAATGAAAATAGAGATCGCAATAGTCAAAAATTTGCAGAATTTTTGAAATGTAAGCATACCTTAAATTCCACGTGGGCAAGAATTCTGTAACAGCGTACAGCTGACCAGAGTTACTTCGTGAGTCCGAATGAATTTAGTTCAAGTTGTGGTACATATTTAACATCTCTCAACTAAATAGATACAAAGAAACACTAGTCTTTGTATTCCCGAAGGTAAAAAATTCAAGTAGATGCGTGACGCAATGGTATCTTTACGAAATCCAGAGAGAGAGAGAGAGAGAGAGAGAGAGGAGAGAAGAGAGAGATGAAGAGCGCGAGAAGAGAGAGAGAGAGAGAGCAGTTTTCGTCATTATTAACTACCTGTAATAATTCAGGAATATACTTTGATTGGCTGATAAGCGGTTTTTTCTTTGCATTCGATAAAGTTTAACTTGGACCTAGCAATAAGCTTCATTCAGTTTTAAATGGGGTACATGCAAGTATAATGCTCATGTTGCATGCTTGTATGAATCATTCAGGTAATAATGGAAACACGTTTTCACAACAGTGCAGTATAGTTTGAAATATAGAAGATCAAGAACTTTCTACCATATAAGCCTGCACATTGCTTCAACCGATTAAATAGTTTTTTGTCTATCGAATTGTAATTTGTACCTTCTAGATATCTTGCACATATGGGGTTTCTGATCATGATAGTTAACAACATTCAGTATATAGTTACAAATAACAGATTAACGAATACTAAAGAAAAGAATCTTCTAAATCATAGAACGTTATAGCTTTAAAGGCGGTCACTGCTGATTTCAAACTGTGTTGAATGTATCAATTAAACTTCTAAACGGTCTCTCAGGTGTTATAGACATGGCAATGTAGATTGGTTTTTCTGGTGGATTCACAATAATGGACAAGCTCTATATTTAGAAATATCTATATTAAATGATATACGACGGTACCAAATTTTGAGTGACTAGCATGGGCATTTCGACAAATTAATTTCTAATCAATGGATGGCTCCAAACGAGATGTTGGAAATCCGAAACATTGAAAACTTCAAATCACAAATTATATTAAGTGTTCAAGACAAACTACCGAAATGATTCGGCTGAAAATGTTGGAGAAATGATAAATCTAACCTTAGTACGAAGGTACTTCTATGGCTATGGCCCTCCATGGTAGGCTTACAACCATCCGTATAGCACTTCAACTAAATTTGGTAGGCTTTTATAGTAATATTCATGGATATATTATGTGTATTCATGATGTCCATCTGTTTTTTTGCTTATCTCTCTCTCTTCTCTCTTCTCTCTCTCTCTCTCTTCTCTCCTTCTCTCTCTTCTCTCTCTCTCTTCTCTCTCTCCCTCTCTCTCTCTCTGTGTGTAATAAAACGACGATATGTCTCATTTTATAAATTCCATTAAACTGGAAAGGTACAAAATTGAAAAAGAGATATTGGGAAGAATACGGACGTTTGCAGTTTTGGTGGTCTGGAAATGAATTAAAGAATGACAAACCTGTTTTGCTTCAGAGCACACAGCGTGGAAAATCTTGCTTGTGGCAAACGAATACCATCGTCAGACTCACCCATGAATCCTCCACCAGTTTGCTGACAGGTCAGCGTCTCTTTTCATTCTTTCTATGAGGGAACGCAAATGACATGTTAACGGTTGAAAGCTCCATAGATAAATACATACCACAATATTATAGGGTTTACAGTATAGGTTGTATTTGCCAATTTTAACTCCTGTGGCACTTCGATATTTCATGTTCAATTCACATATTTAGATTTATAGATGATTTAGCTGGGAATTGTTAGCTGATTATGGGTACTGAGAGGGATGCTATTACATTCTTCCAGAGAAATGGCATTGGTTATTTGGTTGTATTTATTCAATCAATCGTAAGTATTAAAACAATAACTAGTCGACTATCTTTGAATACAACTTTAAGTGCATAGAACCTAAATCAACCTTGTTTATCACGTACCTTTAGTGTCTAAATATACAAAAACAATACCAAGCTTGATGACTCTTGTAGTTGATGTAAGAATAAGCAAATACCAGTATGTTACTTGCAAAGAGATGTTTAAAGTTAATTATTCATGACGACGGTTACCAGAAAATAGGCGTGACTACAATCAAAGACGTTTGTGTTATTTGCTTAATTAGGGTAGCAGGCTGGGGACTAGATGCTAATACTATTATATTATTAAAATACAAAAATAAAGTAGAAATGATATTGAAATTCAGGGCAATGTATCCATATTGCTTAGAATAAGAATGAAAATATGATATTGGACCAATTCTTTTATGTACTTTAATTTGCATTTGGGGAAATTATTTTTTAAATCTTCTTGACATAACCAAAGTTGGTTTAAGGATGTTGAGCTAAATTTGGCTTATTTGGCTTATCAAATTATCAGGCAATTTGTTGTTTAAGCGATATCACACAATTGAGCGCGACAATCCGGGCGTTCTTGTCAACTGATGTTTGAGAGGAAATTACATGTAGAAGCCTGTTCTGGCTACAAGGTATTTTTTAATTTCTTCATTTATTTACTAAATTACCAAGGCTTGAATTGCAGCGAACAATTTTGACAGGTTGATTTTTAACTACATTTCTTCCGACAATTGTTGTTTGACTGTGACAAATGGCGATCGAGATACTGTCTCACATATAATGTTAAGAATTTTTAGTACAAGTAATATCGGCTCGGTCAGTAAATCGAGACAAAAACGCCTTGACAGACATCCTTATCATAACCATACAGGGAGTCCATTTTATATTTTGCAGGTAAGTCTCAAGTATGGAGTTATTCATCTGTTCAAAATTGCAGTATGAATTCCTAGTTCTTACCCAAGAAGAAATAATAAAGTTTGACGCATATACATAATTTAAATTGTTCGTCCCAGGGGCCAGGATTTTCACCAATTAGTACTGGGCTATGAACAGTCATAATCATCAGGCGTTGCATTAAATATAAGACTTTCTATGTTTATTTAAATTTGTACTCCAAAAAGCCTGATCCGGTTATAGAGAGCCAAGAATTTCACAATTTGAGTAAAACACATCATAGACATTGTAAAGGTGATTTATAGAGGACTTGAATGAGTGTTATGGCATATGAAATTTATGAAATCAGTTATCCGGATTAAATATTTGCCTCGAGCTTGGCGAGTGGAAATATTTTAAATAAGGTCGGGAAAATTTAAATCTGGTCGAAATTTCAATAAATTTCATATGCATAACACGATTTTAAAGATTCTACTTATCAAACAACTGATCATTAAACGTATATTTTGGATTTACTTTCTATATCAACGAGGTACTCGATTTTTCGCTTTGTTATTGTTTGAGTTGTCACTTCGATTGTGACGTGTCTGCAACGAGTCCAGGTTTGAAGACTTGAAATTGCTGTTATCTTTTTCAATTCATAAAAGACACAAAATCCTTGGAACAACTCGAGTGAACAAAACAATGGTCTTTTACCGTCCAGTTAACAGTTTAAAGGTTAAAATATGCTGTTTTTCTTGTAAGCGTAGTGCATGTTGATTGATCGCTTACCTATTTGCATTTTTTTTATGAACTCGCTACGAGTTCATATCGTTTTTTCCGCGAAACGCGTACGAACCGGATACAGTAAAGTTGTGGTGATAAAGATAGTTTTTTCTAAAATCATATTGGAGTACAGAGTTTTGCTAAGATTCCAGGCACCGGTCACATCTGGTGTCTTCCTGGTCCGTGTTTGCCCAGAACTCTTGTTTTTGTATTCATTTATGGCTACGAGATTGATCACTGTTCGTTATTGCCTTAGCATTTTATATATTTTCACTATGTGGCCATATTGGCGGACCAGGCTAGAACAAGAAGAGGCAAAGAAGAGTTATTCAAATTGAATAAAGAGGTATTTTATAATCGTATTGGCCCAAAATAAATCATGTATATTTCTTATATACACAACAGAATGACGGTGCAAAATCACTACTGTTTCGATAAATACATGGAAAATATTTGTAGCCATGGACTCTCTTGCAAAAATAAGCACAAGGAAAGCAATGTTAGACTCTACTTAGTATTGTAGCTATACACCAAGCTCAAACGTTTGGGTTCGTTAACATCATGATAAAATGTTCTTCAAAGAAGTGGGTGCGGTAACATAGCAAATATCCACGGCCTTCGCACGTCACAAATTTAAAAAAAATATGTTATTTACTTATGTCTTATGTGGTTTAGAAAATTTGTTAGGATCTCTTGCTGTATAGAAACGATTTTTAATTCGGAAAATGCACAATTTGTAAATATATGAGTCAAACGGAGCAGTAATCGGATCTTTTCATCAAGATTTACGCTATTTAGCTAATTTCAGTCAAAGTTTTCTCGTATGACACACAATCATGTACGTATACCAAACTTATATGAATACATCATCTCTTAATGTCATTCAAATAACACACAATAAATTTAATCAAGAACGATGCTTTTTAACAGTTTTAAATGTCAAAATTATGTAAAAGAAAAAACAAACAAACAGTGCTATGCTTACCGTCGCTATTTAAAATATTGCATTATAGTTTTATAGGTATGCAATGTTTAATCTCCGGACTTGTCTCAGTTTGTTTGGTTATTAATGTGGGAAGGGGGAGGAAGTTCCTTACTATTCCGGAAATTTAATTCCGCGTAGTCAGATATTGTTTAACATATGACATTATTCTTCCTTTCTGGAAAGCCATCGGTCGAAACTGCGCATGAGCATGACAGTTTGGAAGCGCTTTAAAACCTACATCAACTTGAAAATTGCCGATAATCTACCTGTTTAAACTTTGGAATTGATTTGTCGTTTGTTGCTGAGTTAACTGACTAACTTCGTTAAAAATGCGAAAGACAAAATGATTGAAAGGGGGGGGGGGGCATGCTAAAGAAGACGTTTTCCCACGACAGTCTGAAGTAAAACTAGGTGTATGGGACACACGAGTGGATGGTACTAATCTCACTGAGACCCTCGTCAGTATATCTGGGGTATCCCAGCCTACACTCAGCTCAACACTAGACTTTAGGAGCCCCAGCTGGTGCAGTCCGTGCTTGAATCCGTACTAATAAACATTCTCGAGCCGAGTATAGGTAATGCTTATTTCGCACAACGTCAAATAATCATATTTGAACCAGCTGAGGACAGAAAAGAAAAGGGTTGGCCAATTATGACGGAGCAGTTTGCATTCATTTGGCCAGCAATTTGACTATGGACAGGGGTAAGGTGGGTATAGAGCCTGACTCGTACATCACTACCCTCAAATTCATCAATATTGGCAAGCTGTGTCGATATCGACCTTAAACGAGCATTGGTTCATAATTACAGGGGTACCGCTAGAAATTTTGTATAGTATTGCTTCATTCTAGTCAATCTACCAGACCACGCTACATCTAAATCGGGTCAAGCAGGGGGAAAACAACAATCACCCTTTCGGTCAATAGTCATTGTTAAGTATAGTTTTTTGGATACTGTAGTCCAACAGATTAATTATTTTGGGCAAGGGAAGGGAACATTCATTAACGAAGGTATTATATCAAAGTTCATTCAGATTAGGCGGGTAAAAGTCTGAAAGCAATTTTATATTGACACTGTTTACATTTGGTGATGCTATTCATGCACTATTTATGAAATTTTCATGCAGTTTTTGAGTGGCTATCATTGCAGAAATCAGTGATTGATACGTTTCATTTCTTGATGATTTAATTTTTGCAGACAGTGCTTATATACATGTAAGGCAGCATGTGATCTCCTTATATATACATTTCAGTTATGCATTGGTGTGAGATAGGAGATTTGACTCATGACAAATCTGTTCAAGCCTGTTTACATGTTTAGACATTCTTCGTTCGAGATTGATACTCAATATTGAAATTACTAATTGGGAAAATGAACTCAATCTGAATTGTCAGAGCCTTGTGCAAGTAAAATGCTTTTTAACAAAGTCATTTCTGGCAGTAGGGCGTTCAATCGTAGATTTTCAACGCCACGATTCGGTCACCTATCTCAACACACAATGGCATAAACTGAAATGTATG
>CAJDSM010002547.1:0-10278 GCA_903981925.1 Ostrea lurida
AGCTATGTGTGTAGAAGCTCAGTTACGAGAATTATTCTCGTTGAAATGAAATATTATTGACGCTGCTTGTTAGCTCAAAAGTAGGAAATAAGCCTGGTGACCGCAAGATGATTCCATAGAGCTTGGCCAGTGATTTTATGGGGCTTCATGCGCGATTAAGATGCTATATTCCTGGCTAGAACTTCGGAGTTGCTGAAGGAGCACAGGACAACGTGGCGGCAATTCAGAATTCTAATCCCAGACGACTCTTCGGTCCAAGGAAGTCGCAGCACGCGCTCACACTATGCACACATATAATAGATATCTAAATGGCGCAGTGCTTAAGAAAAATGAGTGATTGGAATTCACTGAATAAGCCCACGCGTTGAGTCGCGAGTAGGCACAGTCTGTACGTCATCTATCTCGGAACATGGAAGCCGTGGTAGTGTTCAAATACGGATCTCACATCTACTTGAAGTACAGAGAATACTATGATCGTGAACAGTGATGTGATACTAAGATAGTGACGTTGCAACCAAGGACGCTCTAGAGATCACGGTAGCTGACCAGTTGAGTGTCTGGTCAACTGGATGGTTATTCGCATATATTTAGAGAGCGGGTGGCTCTCGATAATACGATCGGCAATACGTACGACACGAGAGTGGATGCTTCCGTGTTTGCGAATCTATAAACATAGCTGCCTAGATTAGACTGATTAAAAGGCAGACCCAAGTAAATTGGACATCATTTTTGCTTTCTTTTCAGATGAAACACAGTCGTTCGTCTGAAAACGCATCACAGGGATTTGATCTGCTTTATACCCCCCCCCCCCCTAGACGCTTTATACAACTCTAGAGTAACTTCTTTTGGAAAAGCAGGCTTGATTTCCTCTCACCACTTACAGCTGGGTTCTACTAATCCTGTCTATCTGAGAAGGTACCTGTAACAGTCTCCTTTTAATGGAAATATGTGGTTTCAGGTCAAGGTCAATTTCTGAGTCCACGTTGCCAACAAAGCAATCTGCGTGGAATTGAAATGTCAAGTCCTTGCATCCGTGTCGAGTCACTAAGTGTCTATTTATCGGCCGTGAAATGTGTGCAAAAAATTAGGTTTTAAATTTAATGGTAACAGAAATGACCATTCTCTCGCTCCACGTAAACTGGAGGCTTCGTTCTGCTAGACTGTGCTCTATCTAAGCACATCCTTATGAACTAATGCGTATGACGGGCACCAGTTGAATAAATTTCAAGAGCGGTTTGATCTTGCTATTTGCGTGTACCGCTCCGACAAGCAAGGCGTAATCTATGCTTTGGAGTCCACTTTTTCCCCCGACTCACCCCATAGACCAATATCGAGCGACGACTGTAATACTTTTGTCTAGTGCACCCGGAGCTCTCTTCGCCTGGAACAATCTCAAAAAGCGTTCTTGCCCACCATAAAGAACGATTGTTTAAAACATGAGAACACTTTCTGGCAGACACAGTAATGCTCGTCCTCACTCAGTGTTAAACTTTATGCCCACTTTCATCTTGCAGATCTGATTCTTAATGTCAAATGCAACATGTACAATTCGTGACAGAAGGATTATGTGTAGGCTATATACTTGGAGCATGTGAGAATTTCATCATTCTGTGCACATGCTTGTCCCTCATTGAATATGCTCAAAATGAGATGCAGACCAAGCTATGTGGCACTAGAAGGCGTTTCGCGCTCAGAGATTGTTCTTCATAGGACGGATAAACAAAATTACTTTTCCCTTATTGTGAGGTTATCTTGAACTGGTGATCTTCGCGTAATGTAGACAACTGAGGGATTTCCAGACCAAATTCTTACGATACGTCTACGTATCTACTTCCAACATATCCAGCAAAGCTGCAAAATTGTGCTATTCCCTGGTATTCCAAGCGTCACGAACAAAAAAATCCATGGCTTAGCATCCTCACCTTGGGACTCTTTTCTGTTTTCTTGCGATTTCATACTTACAGTGGCCATTCAAATACATTTGCAAAAGGCTAGTTTACCCTCTGCAGCGATCAAATCTCGCTTTACATTCCTAATTTAAATCGAATGCCTCGTATATTTGGCAATCCTGTAAGACATCGTCACCTTACAGAAAAGTTGTAATGTTGGAATCAACTTTCGTCTCGATTCCTGTTTTTGACAGAACATACATAACTCCCAATCTACAGGAAGAAAATGACTTTCTAGAGGAACCGGTGCTTGAATGAAGAGAGAGTGTGGAGGCACGTAGAAGTAGAACCGGTAGTTTATTGTGAGTCTGTAATCTCGACCGTTTGGAATATATTCAAGGACAACTAGCTTTTGTTCCTATCTTCTTTATAGGATTTTTGGATTATAAATTACACATGTGACATTCCTGTGACAGAGTACTCTTTCAGGCTGACAACTCAGCCTGCTCTCAATTATATCAACTCAGCATCTCACATTTTTGCATCTTTCAACTTTTTACGACGATGCTCTCTCAAGTTAATGTTCTATTGACTTTCATGGAGTTTAACTCTAAAACAATCTGTTTCTGTCCGTGACATATCAACACAAATCGGTATTGTATTGATCGTTCTTCGTTTACTGCCTAATGATTCAGTCATATTGCAGCCCACCAATGAACTGGGTTAAACAAGTACCATTATCCCTATAAGCTACGTATAAGCTTCTTATGTACGATGACGAAGAGTGTGCATTACTATAACTTTATGATGACCAGCACTGTATTACGTGTCATAAGATTGTTAAGTCAACACCATGAATTCAGTGTGCGGACGTAACATGTGTAAATGCATCGTTATAACTCTTTGCCATTTTTATATGCTCTATTTCTATTTCAAAATGAATTCATAACTATAATTATATTTTTTGTCTTTTTTAGTAATGATTCTCCACGAAAGACTAATTAAAATGCATGAACATGGCCATGCTATGCAAACGAGAATAAACATTTTTTGAAAAAACAGAGAAAATCTCATTTCTTGCGGACGGAAAACGGCTGCGACTTACTTTAACCGTAAAGTACTTCCTTCTAGCTACTTAGCAAATGTTTTAATATGCACAATAGAGTATATCACAATGCTACTTCGGATCCTTTTCTAGCGTTGAGGGCCTTCAACGGAGAATTGTCGGAAAAATTTGGTGTCCGCCATTTTGGAATCGCCATTTTGGACCCTACACTCTAACGGCCATTTTCATGAAGGCGCAGCATATTTTTTTCGTATCGCAGCATACTCGCAAGATAGGTTAAAAACTATGTTGGACCAAAAATACATTAAATGGCTCTAGAGACTTATTTCTAGCCTTCTTTTTAAGATCAGACCAGACTAATGTAGATAATGTAGATGTAGGCTATGCCTGTCCACTTCATATGTTTCGAGTCACCGACGATCGATGCTTTGCATGGTGGGATATATAACGACGTGATAAAAAAAAAAAGGATAAGAATTAGAAAACCACAACATGATGAATCCCAGTCCTGGTTGAGGGGATCGTGTGTGTAAATATCGTCTTACTGATTTTCCAGCTGTGTCTATTAATTTACATACAAGGAAGGCATTTTGACACCAATTGTCATGGTTATTCAGCTACGTTTTGACACCAGTAACTCCTGTGCTATAAACAAATTAAAGCCAGTATCTAAAAGAGGTTACTTTGTATTTCTCATCATCGTGAACAATACCGGTACTCATACTGGTGGAAGAAGTTTTCAAGTTTGATGCCTTATATAGTTACTAAGCTTAAGACTTCAAATATGTTTGCATTTGATATTTTTACAAATTATAAAGATAGAATGTTTCCTCGTGAATAGCTACAGTATGGTGGCATATTTCTGCCATTTATTTTTCTTTAATAGATTATGTCGACATGCATGATAATTAAGCCAACATGCAATATAAATATGTCAACATACAACAAAACTATGTTGAAGTACAAGAAAAATATAATCAGATGAGAATTTTGGAAAATTTTAGTTGTAACTTATTTATGTTGGCATGCAAGATATAAGTACACATATATGTTGAAATGCCACTATAATCTCTGTCGACATGCAACTGCAGCTTATTTATGTAAATGTCACTTGATTATGTTAACATGGAACTTATTTATGTTAACATGTAATATAAGTATGTCGACATGCAATTTATCTATGTTGGCATGCAACTTATTATGCTAACCCCGATGCTAACATGCAACTTATAAATTTATGCTAACAGACTACCCAATTACGTGTGGCTAAACTAGGCCACTCATAACAAGTGGTGTGTCCACGTTTATAAATAAGTTGTATGTCAACAAAAAATAAGTTGCATTTCGACATAAATATCACGCATGTCGACATATTTCAATTTCAATTCAATTTATTGGCAATAAAGCACATATATACACGTGTTATTAGCCATAGAATGTTGAAGTATAACACAAAACTATACATGTATAATTATATAAACAGCACGCATGTCAAAATAAATCAGTTGCATGTCAATATGAATAAGTTGCATGTCGATATTTAGTTGCATGTCTACATAGATATAAGTTGCATGTCGACATAAATATATTGTATGGAAGTCACATCCGGGC
This sequence comes from Ostrea lurida, assembly GCA_903981925.1. Taxonomy (NCBI): domain Eukaryota; kingdom Metazoa; phylum Mollusca; class Bivalvia; order Ostreida; family Ostreidae; genus Ostrea; species Ostrea lurida. The sequence continues at coordinate 4,567 of CAJDSM010002547.1, forward strand.
GAACATTTGATAATTTTGCAATATTTTCCGACTTATATCTAATTATATTTTCCTTGCATGTTAACATAATTATGTTGCATGTTGACATAATTATTGCATGTCGACAGATCTATTTTGCATGTAGACATAATTTATAGAAAAATTAACTAGATACATAGGGCAGAAATATGCCATCAAACTGCATGCAGTTATGAGAATGTGAGAATACTTCAAGGGTGAGAATTCTGACGGAAATGAACATTTCATCATTGAAATACATGACAGTATATAAACTATAGAACTCTCTAAAGCAACACAACTCATATAGCCGCATGTCGACATAAACAACACGCATGTCGACATAAATAAGTTGCATGTCAACATTCAACATAAATAAGTTTGCATGTCAACATTCAACATAAATAAGTTGCATGTCAACATAAATATCTCGCATGTCAACATAGATAAGTTGCATGTCGACATTGACGACATAAATACATTGCATCTAGCTTGTTGGAAGTCACACGAGGGCGATATTTGATAATTTTGCACTATTTTCCGACTTCTTATTTATCTATCTACAAAAATGTCAATGGCAATAACTTGTTTATTATGCAATGATTTGTTAAAACTATTAATTAATAGTAAATTTTCATGTGATGAACAATTTTCTTATATGATATAAACTTTCTCAGCATACTGCTTTTTGTGGAATCTCTGTTTCGTAACTTTTTTTTTATTGTTAAAACAGCTTGATGGATGAACTATGTACTATTGATAAGAAAGTACACCGAGTTTGCTTGGGTTTTTTTTTGGGGGGGGTTGTTTTTTGGTTTTTTTGGTTTTTGGTTTGTTTTTGGAGGTGTTTTTTTTGGGGGGGTGGTTTTGTTTTTGTTTGTTATTTGGTTTTTTTCTGGGGGGGTGTTGTTGTTTTTGTTTTTTTTGGTGTTGTGTCGGTTTTTTTTTTTTTTTTTATAGATGTATTAAACGTCGTTTTTACGATTGTTATTTGGCGACAAAGGCCATCGGTATTCATGGTTTATTTCATTTGGGAATTATTTTTGAAGTACCAACAATGCGACAGGTTAATAATTTAAAATTCTATAGATACTAGTTAAGCGCATGGTTGTGTGCTTGTTTTATATGAGAATGAGTGTTGCGGAAACGCGGCTTCTAAATAAATTTTTCTCTCTTGCAGTGGGTGATTTTGCTCGGCATTAGGGCTATATAGGGGAAGAATTGATTTAATAGCGCATTTTTATCAAGGAGCAATAGTTGAAAGTTTGAACTAGTTTTAGACGCTTACATATTCTTAAATATTAAACTGAGAATCAAATACATTAATGGAAATCTCATCTAGTCCCCCCCGGGGGGGGCCTCAACTACACTTTGGGGTAAAAGAGTCCCGTTGAGATTTTCAAAACACACCCATCATATATTATAATATTCTTAAACCATTCATTAATATATCGTTGAAAATTCTGACTTAATCAATTTCATGACAAATTGTGGGACCTGTTCATGTTAGTTGTTGCCAATGCAAGTATAAAGTGCATACTGTTTATTGTAATACCCGGGATGCAGTATATATTATGGTCCATATTTATGGGAAGCAATGTCAGACTATTCATGATACAAAATTTTATAAGAGGATCAATTCCAGCGAATAGAATTTAAGCACACGGCTGTCGTCAATCGTCTACCCATTACAGATTAATGAAGATATATTTGACTGGTCAAAAAGCCGAACCATTCCAGCGGCACGTTGTCTATATACCAATATACATGTATAGGAAGAGCCGGTGCCACGGACACGCCATCCCCAACCTGCCATCCGCGCTCCGCCTCCCGACGTGCCTGACTCCCTCGTGTCGCCCCTAGACGGCTGTCAGCTCGTGTTGCCGTTCATTCCCTGCACCCTGGCGGCCAGCGCGCCGCGCTCGCACCCACCATCTTAGTGACCCCATAGGCCCCGCCGACATAGGCACCAGCCGAGGGGGTCTGTTCAGCGTCCGTCCCCAAACAGTGGCATGGGGCCAGCGGTCTCTTCGGCTCAGCCCACTCACGGGAGTTCCGGTCGCCGGTCCCCCGTCCCGGATCCTCAGCCAGAGAAAGGCTGTCGCCGCAGGCTCCAAACATTATTTGGAAGTCGTTTACTCTGATTTACTTGACGTGTTTAATTGCTAATTATGGAGAATTGCAGAATCTATACATGTTCCGGCTAGTTAGTTATTAGTAATAAGATTTTTGTGTAAAAATATGCAAATTTAAGTGTTGTTTTATGTGGGTTTACCTGTTCTAGGTTGATAGTAGAGTATTTTATATATAGCAATACCAAGAAATTTGTATGGATGAAGGAAGATTACAATGTCATTGTAAATTAAATGTGGAAATATTTTGAAATATGACTAAATGATACATGAGCAAGGAGTCCTCTCTGCTCATTGTTTTGTCTGCAAAATATGTGGATTTGATCATGAATCTTACCGACGCACCATATTATAAGGGGTGACATGTGAATAGAGATAATCAACTCCCTAAGTAGTAGCTCCTAATCTCATTGCGACGGTATGGGTTTTGAACGGTCGTAATCAGTGGGTAGATGCGTTCTCGTATATAGCTGGTTCGAGTTCCGCTCGTTGCCTGAGCATGAAACCGTAATCATAGGTAGTGAGAATTTTCGCCATGTGTTTTCGGCATTTTACAGTGAGAATATTGTCTTTAGGTATGACCATTGAAATGGGGAGATGCCCGTGTCTATTAAGGCGTAGGAACATTAAAGAATCTCACTGCTATGGCTCTGTGCGATAAGCATAGGTCTAATGGACTGGTGAAGTTTAAATATGAGTGAATATTCTTGAAGGGATCGTTAACAAATCTATGACTTTTTAAACTGGGTTGTGGCATATTGAAAAACGGCTTATATGTTTCATATATTGTTATGAAGGACAACAACTCATGTCATTGTTATAGAGTTTTATGTACATGTATTTTTCACTATTATGTTCATTCATTGAAAACGGTGATTAGATTTTTTTTAAACTGTAAAATTGACTCTTTAGACATGTACTTTATTCATTTTATTTTAAATGCTGTTTATGCTCGAAGAATTAACGAGAAAACGTAGACGTCGGCATGTTGAGCTCATTATTCCTTAATGTTACAGTAGTTCAATTAGGGAGGGGGGGGGTTAAACCCTCAAATACAATACATTGAAGTTTTTTGTAATAGGAAGGCTTTGGATAAGCAAGAGTTGATAAATCATTGTAGCTACCTAAAAACCCGTAAAATAAAATCTTTAAGAACCACTGGGCCAGTGAAAGCGAAATCTTGATATGTAGTGGAGATATCAAAGTATTGTTCAAATCATGATCCGGGGGTACGATGGGCCCCAGTAGGATCAAAGTTGTTCATATTGATTATATTGCGAAAATCTGTTTAAAAATTTCTTCTCAGAGAACCAACTGGGCCAAAGCTGAAATTTATATGAAGCTCTTTGTATGATTGGGAGATTAGAAGTTTTTGTTCAAATATGACCCCCGGAGGTTACAATGGGTTCCCATGGGATCAAGGTTTACATATGATTATATATAGGGAAATCTTTTAAAATCTGAAGAACAACAGGGCCAGAAGTTTTGATATACGTGAGATAAAGTTTGATCAAATCATGACCCCAGGGTACATGTGGGGCCCAATAAGGAACTAATATTTTTATTTCATGCAAATATATAGGGAATTCTTTGAAAATCTTCTTCATTGAGAGCAGATGAGTGAATTTTAACTGAAAGTTTCTGCTATGGAGGTAGATGTAAGTTTATTTAGATAATACCCCCCCCCCTTTCCGATGGTTGGGTGGGGCCACAGTAGCTAGGGGATTAAAATTGCTACTATGTCTTCTTATGAGCAGTGTCAGGCGATGGATGTGGCCCATGGGCTCTTGTTTTCTCTAAAATACGCAATGTCATATGCAAGAAAATTAAAATACTATGATAGGTGCAAGAATCATTCTTAATTTAATTACGATTATTGAATATATCAGATATGTTCTAATTTCAATCTTCTGTATGTAGTATCAGCGAAAGTATAGAAGATTGGACGGTCTGCCGTCAAAACAAGGAAGGAATGAAAAATAAAATATGTGCATTCCTTTTTGGCAAGTGCTTTAAATCATGCGATTATGATAAAGGGTGAGCTGCATGACTTGCGACACGACGGCTCTGATGAAATCACGTGCATTTCTAAACATTGGCAAAGCCCAGGAACCTACCCTACGGAAGAGTGAGTTAACAGCAAAATCTGGAGTTTGCCGAATAGTTAATTGCATTCAAATTTTAACTATATAATTAGTTTTCAAATGTTAGGATAATTTTGGTCAACTTGTCCATTGTGAGACGTACATGGATTGGACTAGTTTGGTTTTATTGACTCTTGTGTATGTATAGTTTTGAGAATTTGCTTCCCATGAGACTTCAGTCTAAGAATCCATTGAATATTTGTTATTCTAATTGTGTAAATATATTCATACATCAATTCCGCGATGATTAAGCATTGCCAAACTTGGATTCAATTTGACTTTCTATGAACGTTGCAGCTAAGAATTCCAATTGAGAAGTAGTGTCACATATAATCAGTATTTTGATGTTCAATGCTGTAGCACAATGCTGTACTGTTCAGACCAATTTATTTATATGTTATGTAACTTTTCCATTTGTGGAACATTTTGATAATGATGTCATTGTTTCAGATGTGTGATAATTGTTAACAAAAGATGTGTTTTGATTTCAGAGTTGCATGTGCAGCATACAGCATCATTATAATGCAATGCATAAATATGTCATTGATGTGCAGAGCATGCTTTGGTGTCAACAAAGTTTTTCACTTCAAATGCTGATAAAGTTTTGTCAAATAGATTTTCATATGTTCAATTTGTTCAGTAATTTTCAAAGGAAATACAGGTAAACACTACTATAATCTTCTATATTCAACGAATTAACTTTGGACAGATACTTGCACGTACATGTACTAAGCCATATCATCCAATCACCGCGGAAGAAATTTTGTACAAGTGAAATAAGAAAACAAGCATTCCTGAGAAGTACATAGTCCTACCGGGTTTACACAAATTATTGGACCGCCAGTGGGGTAGCTAGCTGAGAGTGAAAGTGTAACGCACAGTGAAAATCCAGAAATAGGCCGGGGGGGGGGGGCGCTTAAGGGCCCATTGGATGCCAGGGCAAGACCCTGGTGGGGGTCCAGGGGAAGCCCCAAGCTGCTTGGGTTTTGAGGCTTTTTTCGGTTACTTTATGGATTGCTCTAGCTATTAAATTATGGCATAGTAAGTGAAAATTGACGATGCGTTGTTGGATCATATTATAGGAAATGGGGGTTTTGTGGCCTTCTGGGCCTTCTAAATCTCTAACGGTATCATGTCGAGGTGTTTGGGGACTGTCAGGTTTAGCCGTGGATCATCATGGTGGGATTGATATGAGGAAGCAATTAAGTGAAATCTAATTTTTCAAAGAACGTATTCACCGTCAGAAACATATCAGTAAATCTCAATTCATTTTTCAGCAGGTCACGTTTAAAGGCAGTATTTCATAAATTTTATGGTAGTTATAACGGATTTACTTTGCCAGTAATGACCTACATTGGTCAATGCTGTCTGGTGTGTTTCTAGCAATTGTTGAGCCGTTTTTTCATAATCTGATATGACTAATATTGCTTCATTTACCG